>OMNZ01108331.1:0-10129 GCA_900303255.1 Lesueurigobius sanzi
TAATGTTTAATTATTAGATCACTGCAACTATATTTAGAAAGAAATATGTATTTTGTTGACAAAAAATGTTGATTAAACATTACGGTTTATTGATAGGCTCATTATCATCATTAATCATCCATATATAATGAATATGTAGCCTACAGTGTATACATTAGTATTTTAGTTAGTATTTTTCACTGGTTCTATTATTACTGTACTTATGTTTAGCACAAAATCTGATTGATAAACGTCCTGACATGAGGAGCACTTTAATGTCTGGGTCAGACTGGGTCTTAATAAATGTCTTCAGTGACGGTAAAACAGCTACAACGAGCATCGCGTGGTGGTGTTATGAAGTTCACCCGTGTGCCGTTTCATTACTTCCGTGCTTTTCTCGTGCTTTTTTTCCGTCCCCAGTGTCTGTAGCTCCGCCACTCTTGTGTCTTAAAGGGATTTTCGCCGTGTTCAGCGCGTCGTTGCCGTCGTCTTGCATTGATGCTCGACGTATCTTGGCTCCTCTCTTGTAGGCTGCCAGCGCACTGCGTAAGCCCGGTTTATTTAGTTGGACTGGGCTAAGCATGACTACTGAAGCCCTGAACAAGCTTGGTGAAACGGACTAAGCCTGAACTCATGTGTTTATGCTTAGTTACGAGAGAAGTCGGGCCGTTAGCCTGGCTTTACTGAGCCAGTTTTATGAAACAGCCCTCTGGTCTAAACTGGGACTAAACCAGGTCTTAACTGGGATTAAACCAGGACTAAACTGGGACTAAACCAGGTCTAAACAGGGACTAAACCAGGTTTAAACTGGGATTAAATACAGTAGAAGAAACTAGATTCTTCGGCTGTTTGTCAAAAAAGAGATCTCTGTGAAAATACAAGCATTCTTCAAAGTACTTTTATTTTTAACCAAATTTAAAAAATGTAGTGGAGTACAAAGTACAGATACAGGCTCTAAAATGTAGTGAAGTAACTTGTTACTTTCCACCACTGACAGTCAGTAAAACACAAAGCAAGCACAGTATAGCCAAAGAAACTATTTACTTTGATGATTAAAGAAGCGTTCTGTGTCTGCAGCGTGTCCTAAGGGGTTCTTTGGAGAGGCGTGTGAACAGCGCTGTGACTGTGCCCATAACGCCACTTGCCTCCACACGACGGGTCACTGTGAGTGTGAACCGGGCTGGAGGGGGACTAGGTGTGACAAACGTAAGTGCGTGTGGACCGGGAGGAGATCTCACCTGAAAACTAAACATATCCTCAACCAAAGCCCATGATGACTGTCTCCCCACAGCCTGCCTGCCTGGGTGGTTTGGCCCGTCCTGTAGCCAGCTGTGCCAGTGCCTGCCCGGAGTCTCCTGTCATCACCAGACTGGGAGCTGTGGGTGCCCCGCTGGATTTACCGGGTTGGGATGTGAGAAAAGTAAGAAAAGAGTGAAAGATAGCTTGCATTTTTGAAACACTTGATATGTCATAAAAAGGTGTGACATTCATTAATAGAAAATGACAGAAAGAAGAATCAGCAACACGAGCATCTGGGCGTTAAGAATTCACACAAAACTGTGGGATAGTTGGTTCTATTGTTGCATGTTGCAAGTTTATTTGTATAGCACATTTAAAAACAACTTGTGCTTCACAGTAACAATATTAAAACACAATCACATACAAATACTTTAACCTGTACAAATAATGACAAAATAAACCAAGATACACTCCACTAGGTTGTGTTGAAGGCCAAGGAGAAGAGGTGTGTCTTCAGTCTAGACATAAACTGTCCCACAGACAGAGAGTTCCTGACAGACAGAGGAAGGCTGCTCCATAGTCTGGGCGCTGCCACAGAGAAGGCTGTATCTCCTCTGGTCTTTAGCCTGGCTTTAGGGACAACTAATAAGAGGTGGTCGGCTGACCTCAGGGCTCTGGAAGGAGTGTAGGGCCGCAAAAGCTCACTCAAATAGGGCCCAAAGAGTACATGACATTTTTTTACTCCCTGGTTAGAATCGAAAGTGGAATAATAATAGTACCTCTATGTGGGGTTTGCATGTTCTTCTCATCTGTATATGGATTTCCTCAGTTTGCTCTGGTTTGCCTCAGATGGGTCCCTGGGCACTGGATCGAAAGCAGAGACAAATGTCAATGTACAGTTGACAAATAAAGCACCTTAACTGTCTACTATCAGTTACCACGGGGCAATAAACCATTAAAAGTAAATCAATCAACCAAAATTAAGGCCAAACATTGAACAGGCATTACATTAAATGTATTTGAAATAATCAATGGGAATTCTTATATACCTTCAGCTTTATCAAGTTCATCAAAAATTGTAAATGATGGTTCAAAACACATTACAATTTTGAGCAAACAAGAGCTGCCTCAAAGGACTTCACACATCATTCAATGTTCTGTCAGATTTACACACATTTTTGCTCAGAACTGTCCTGTTCAATTTAATTTTAAATGTACAAATGTCCCTTCTTGTTTATTGCCATTTTTGCAAACTATTAGAAGTACTAAATTCACAGGTTTGTTTCGTTTGAGCACTCATTTGAATTGCGAGTTTCTGAATTTACTTGGTAACAGGACTATACAGCACAAAATCTTACCTCAATCAAGCCTATTATAGTCCTTTACTGCCACAGCTGTAGCCTGGAGTTATCCTACCTTTCTGCTTTGAAACTGCACAATGCACACAGAAACCACAGCAAGTTAATACGGAAACTGGAAATCCCTGCCTCTTGTATAAACCCTGTATACTCATTTCAAATTGTTACATCATTAATGGTTAAAAATAAAACCCATTGCATAGTTTAAAGTGGGCATTTACAACTCCCACAATCTATGTTTATGGAGAGCCTTCGTCGTGAGTCCGCTCCTGCCCATTACCACCTCTCCACTCTCCACCCTGTACCTTTCAGCGTAGCAACATTGCGCCGCGGTCTCTTCAGCCGTCTGTCCGCGGCCCTCAGCGCCCCACCCCTCTCTCCCCTCTCTCCATCTTCTTCCCCTTCCCCTCTTCACACACTCCCCAGACATCTGATAAACGTTACACACCGGCTGCCAAGCAAAACACGAGGCATTGTTTTTGTCTCCTCGGCGGCGGATAAGGGCTTTTGCGAGGCAGACACGCATAATGACAGCGCCGTAATTGCCTCTTTAGTCTGGACCCCTTTTCCTTATCTGCTCCCTTATGCTGCCTGCTTGTTGCTCCCGCTCACTCGCTCGCTCGACCCAGAATCCCAAGCCCCACAAAAAAAAAGCATGTTTCATCTCTCTTTCGCGGTGACGGATGGGCTACGGGCTCCATTAGTTTTGGTGATGTACATTCGGTAAACAGACAGGCTGTGTGAAAGAATGTGCAAGCTGATGGGAGTTTTGCAGAAGTCACCAGTCGTTAGTGGAAGGGGTGTTCACAGAGGAGTGGTTCTCAGCTGGTGGGTCAGGACTCGGGGCCCGAAGATGCAGGACCAAGACAGTTTTCAGTGGGTATTTTCCGATGACAGGGTTGAAAAAGAAGTCAGTAGGCCAGTGCTATTGCTTAATATGATGACCTCTTTGCGGAAGGCATTCTCTTTTTACGGTGGTAAAGGATCCTGGAACTATTTTGGAGGATCTGGCTAGGTTTTGAGAATATATAATAGTGTATAAAGGAGGGGTGTCCCAACTATGAGGGGCCAGAGTCATCGGTCAGTGAAGTAAAACATTCAATTGAGTGCATTTACTAGAGATTTTAACAATGGAACCACACTTTCATTCAGGCTCGGATACTTAAACCAGCTCTGCCTCACACTAAAATGTAAGATATTGAGGTTATAATTGTCTAGAATTATTCAATTTACAGTAAAAAGTACAATCTCTGGTGGTGTGTGCCAACTCAGCAAGAAGCCTGAGGGCCAACCAAAATAGTCCGTGGGCCACACTTTGGGCACCCCAGGTTTAAAGTGATCATTTATCAAGATAGGCGCAAAATAGCAAGTGCAAGTTGAAAAAGCTGCTGCTAGACTTTTGCACCTGCTTCTTGTTTTGCACATGAGCAAATGCTTGGTAAATGACCCCCTAAATCCATCCATCCACCTTCTTCCGCATATCCATCGGCGGGTCGCAGGGGCAGTAGTCCAAGATGCCCAGATCACACTGCACCAGTCCCTTATGGCTCCTCCTGCAGGTGGTGGGTTCACTAGGGACTTGTGAACTGCTGAACCACTGCTGAACCTGTTTGCCTTGGGAGACCCTACCAGCAGGGGCGTGCTGGGACATTATTTCGGCCCGGGAGTTTTATCACTTTGACTGGCCCTTTCATCGTCGGAGCTTTGGCGAAATGGCTAGGGCACTTACCTTATAAGTTGGAGGTAGTGGGATCGATTCTCCGCTATGTCTTTCTTTTTTTTTAACATGGGCCACACACACATGATCTAGGCCTGATGCATCTCCACAGCAGAGCCAGGAATATATTAATTAAATGTAGCTTCTTAGTTACACTTAGTTAGTACACTTTTGTTAGTACACTTTTGTTTTACACATCGCTCTTGTTTTCCTCCTGCTCGCCCCACTGCTCACTGACTAGTATGACACGCAGCACGCTGCATGTCCTGTGCGTACCCTGCACCATGGACCGTACCAAAATGCGCTAAACCAGAGTGGTGTTTTACTTCTCATGTATCTCAAACGCATGATGCAAAAGTTATTTCTGTCTCTTATTTGATAGATTTACATGATAGTGACGTTATTCATGTCTGAAACCCCAGGCCCAGGCCCCTGCTGCAGCCCAGTTACAGCCTATAGGCCTCTGACAGCACAGTTACAGCCTATAGGCCTCTGACAGCACAATTGAGAGAGTGCAATATCAAATAACATTTTCTCTGGCGGCCCACCGGGAAACGTCCCGACTCTCCCCATTACCCAGCACGCCACTGCCTACCAGTATTTTGTCTCAAGTCCCTCCCTGAAATCAGTAACAAATCAGAGTCTTGCAGGATGTGTGTGGACCAATGAGACAAGCCTTCCTGTGTACCAGGACCGAGGAGGGGCTTTCCAGTCCAATCAGGAGGGGAGGGAGAGGTTATTTACTTTTCAAAATTCCACTTTCCTCATTTTGCAAAGTTACAGATATGAAATGAACGAATCAGGGGTCAAGTGCGGAAGTCGGGAAGCTTGTCTTGACCCCAGTCCCCCAGTTGTGCGAGCGTTCATGTGCATTAACAGTTCCCGAAGTCCACATGAACATGAACTATGACACCAGCTTCACAAATGTTTTTATTTAGGCGTTAACTTGTCTCCACTCCTCATCTCCCCAGCTTGTCCCACTGGCGTGTACGGCCAGGACTGCGGCCAGCTCTGCCGATGCTCCGGGGACCAAGAGCAGTGCCACCCCGCGACGGGCAAGTGCAGCTGTCTACCTGGTTACCACGGCGCCCGCTGCAACCTCCGTATGCATTTTTCACCCTTTTACATTCATCCTCCTCCTTCCATTTCCTGGCCGTTATACATCTATCCATTCCTTGGCTCGTTTCTCGTCTCCAGGATGTCGAGCGGGGTCTTTTGGGCCGCACTGCAAGTCGCGGTGCAGCTGCGTGAACGGGGGCCGGTGTGACTTCAGGACGGGCGCCTGCCATTGTCCCCCCGGGTACATCGGGGCCGACTGCAGTTCAAGTAAGTCAAGCGCGCACCTGTCGGCACTCAAAGGGGTTTTGTCTTTCTGCTTTCCTTTCATATCAAGAGGAGCTTTCCACGTAAGGTCTTTTAAATGCTCGTACGAGGGAATTCCTTAAGCCAGGCCCCCATCACTTTTGACTTAGTTTTCTTTCATTGTATGTAGCTGTGTGTTGAAGCCGTATTGCCTCGTTTAGGTTGTCCAAACAGTTATTATGGGAAGGACTGTGCAAAGCTGTGCTCTTGTGGAGTCGGAGGCCAGTGCCATCCGGTGATGGGGAAGTGCGTCTGTGCGCCCGGCTGGATGGGGCCGTCCTGTCAACAAGGTAACGCCAAAACAGGGTTTCCCGTGGAGCATTAAGAAGCATTAAAAGTCATTAAATGAATTTTGTCAAAAGTAAGGCCTTAAATGTCATTAAAAAACATTGTATTGAATTCAAACTGGCATTAAATCAAAAGTTCTTGGAAAATAATGACATTGTTCAACTACTTTTATAGCAGAAGTTTGTCAGAAATACAAAAATGAGGGTCTAGACTGGAGTTTTGGCAGAAATTATACACTTTCTGTAGAAAGTTTCTACGTTCTATCAAATTTTCTATTGAATATTGAAATTTATATTGAATGCGTACCGGTTTGTGGCATTAAAAAATTAGTATTTGGGAATTAAAATGCCATTAAATTTGACTTGCTGCTAGCTGTATAAACCCTGCAAAAAGCTACTGCGTTCATTCATTGAGGAAAGTAAAGTTTGACCAGGATTTCCCATGTTCAGAGGGTGTTTAGGTTTTATATTCTTAAAAAAGACAAACGTGATTTTGCATTTGGGCTTTAATTCATTTGTTATTATTTGTTTTTCTCTCTCTTTTTTTAAATAGTGTAACATTTTTCTCATCTTCTCAATGTTGACAATAATACTTAGTAAGTAATATTGAAGCGATTTGAAGAAAGGTCAACAGTCTTGTTATTATTTTGTTTTATTGTATATTTTTTTAAGCATTTTTGCACTAAAATGACTCAAACATTCTTAGTATGAGCAATGTAAACTTATCAAGATGTAAAAATGTTGATAAATGTTATATATTCTTGAAATATTGGTGAATTTACTTGCCGTTTTCTGTGCTTTATCATTTTTGTACCATATGTCTTTTGTACATAATGGTAGTTTTTTGTCACATTGTATGTGACAAATAACTGATCAAATTTTGTATACTATTGACATCACGTCGACGGCAGAAATAATACAAGGTCAGCTTGGCTGCCACAGATTTATAAAGTCTAAAAACATTTTTTTAAGCTAAATGCTGCATAACTTGAAATGGGACAGTGTGCGGGAGACACCTGATTTTTTTTTTTATTACAAACAATGAAAGAGGGAGAGAGTAAATTCAATTGATAGTTGTGGTCCAACCACATTCCTAACTGTCCTAATATATTGTTGAAATCCCATTTCTTCACAGAGATAAATTTATAAGCACATTTCACAACTAGCGTGGTCGCTTTTTTGGGTCACTGTCACAGAAATGCCAGAAAAGTAGCCTGCAAACTCATGAAATTGATTTTAAAAATTACAAAAAAAAAGCTTATATTTATACTGTATGTCCAGTTGTATTTCCACAAATGTATGAGTTTACAATATACTAACGGAGGATAAAACAAATTGAATTCCTCTTCACTAGCAAGGACCACAACGATATTGCAGTTAAGAATGTTTATTGACGAGGAAGATTGGAGGCGTGGACGAGCCGGGGGAGTGGTTAGAGAAGAGCGAGTGATTGGTTGCGGTGTGGACCTGCTCCCGAACTTAGTTAATAGATATTAACTCCATTTCTATGTAAAAATCAGGTATAGTGCCTTTAAGTATCCTACGCACCTGTCGCCTACTTAGGTGTGCAGAGCCCTCCATTCATCAAGCTAAATATTACATAAAATGAGGAGTCCTTGATCAAATATTCACTAAAAACAAGCCCATTCACTTCACAAACAATTCAAAGCCTTCCCCTGTCAATATTTGCACTCTGGTGTCAATCTATCTTTTGCCAGAGGATTCACAGACAGGAATTGTCTTCTGTGCAACATGAAACTGTGTTTTCTAGCTAGGTTTTTCTTGCTTGATATAAAGTATATCACAATTTTGTCTCTCACAGTTTTGTTTTTACATCTGGTATCTCACATTTGTGACAATAACTCTCTCCAGACCTCAGAACAAATAGTCGTATAATTTCCCTGTAATAACCAGGGTGTATTTACGTCTATTAAGAAACAACTGCACCATTTCCTGTGCGCGAAGCCTCTGATGATCACAGCCGTGTTTTTCTAGGGAAGCAGAGGCCAAACGGGGTTGTCTAATCTTCTCCTCTATCAGCTGGGGGCTTTCCATCCTTCGCCGAGGCTAAAATCATCTTCTGGACATATTTGGATACCACCTTTAAAAAAAAACTCCCCCCTTTTGTTGAGTGTTTACCAAAAGCTATAAGTAGTCTGTTTGCTGTTTCCTATACGCTGCTGGGTTTGGCTAAGGAGCAAACAAACAAACATGTGAATCAAAGACAGCTTGGTTTTTGTTTTCCCCGATTCAAATTACCCAGAGAAACATGATTATTCTTTTATATCGGCGCCAAATGAGACTATTTCAGCATCTCTGTAATGAAGTGTTGCCTAAATAAACACGGCGGTCGGGAAAAGTGCTGTGGACTGTCTGTACTTTATTTGATTGTAATAAGCTGACTTCGCAAGGGAAGGGGCCTGTGTCAATGTCTTATGGTTTTTTAGGGATTTTTGTCCACAATTTTGCTCTTAATCTATATTGTGGCTTAAGATATCTTCCACTAACAACGTATAATGGATGCACTGCAAAAAATCTTAGTAAATTACAATTTCAAACAAGGTCCTCAAAATAGCACCCATAACAAGCCAAATCCTCATTCTATCCTTAGTTTCTTCGTTACTTTGCGATGCGCCTTGAATGCGTCCCGTTGTGCTGGTTCTGAAGGTCTGTCCCTGTTTCTGCAGCGTGTCCCAGGGGCCGATATGGGCTTCAGTGCAGAAACACGTGCAGCTGTAAAAACGGGGCTCTGTGTGACCCGGTGAACGGCTTCTGTAAGTGTGGACCGGGCTGGACCGGGACTCAGTGCCAAACAGGTGAGGAATGAGTTGTCACCAAACGGCAAACAGAACATCAATACTGAATATTATAATCAACACAGATTCCATGTACTGCAGTGTTTGTTTTATTATTATATTTTTTTAATGAGGATTTTTTTTGGCCAGAAAACGTTAAAAGAGTGGACAGCTCAGGGTGAAGAGAGAGGGGTGAAGAGCAGGGAGAGACATTCAGCAATTTATCAGAGCTAGAACTCGAACCTACGATTTTTTTGCCTGTATGTCAGGGATAGGCAAGTCCGCTCAAAAAAAAAAGTCAATCGTGGTCCAATTTGACAAGTAACTGTAGTCATTTAATGTTTACTTCTGATGTGTGTATTCATATTTGTGTGTGCCAGATGTCCTATGCTAGAAGGCTGGATTTTGCCCGCAAGCCTTTGCTTTATTAAACACTGATTATTGAAAAATGTATAACTTGAATCTTCTAATAATGTTACCAATTATTCCTCCAGGACACATCGAGCACCGGTCACTGGTTGGAAACACTTTTCATGAATTTTTTTTCAACACTATTTACATTGTGTGATTCTCATTGATTACACTTTATTATTTTAGAATAGAATTTAGAGTCAAGAAATCTTAAACCATGTCCTGATTAAACTTTTGTATTTGTACTTTTTGTGTTTGACGTGTTTGAAACAGGTTTCTCTTGTAAATGAGTCCAATCAGCAACACACACATCCAAAATGTGTGTGTTGCTAGATTTGAAATGGTAGCTTGAGCAGAGAAATGGACAAATAGCACAACTGATAGCGCTCACCAATTTGTTGATTCACCAGAGTGACGGTTCAGGCAGGCAGCCCTTCTTCAGTCTGAAGTTGTGCTCTTGTAAATGAGACATTGAGTCTCAAGGGACAATCCTGTATAAAGTAAAACAATTAAATATTATGAATAAAAAATGTAATTATGTAAGAAACAAAAAAAGGGTGAAATAACTTAAAATATATTTTATATTCTTCAAAATTGGCTTGGCGTTTCCTCAATGAGCTCCATACGGTTGTGACCTGGAATGGTTTTCAACAGTCTGTGAAGTGAAAACCATTTCTGGCGACTACATCATGAAGCTCATCGAGAAAAAGTGTGCAAAGCCGGGAACAAGGAAAAAGACGGCTATTTTGAAGAATCTATTTCATTTTTTTTGTTTTAAATATAATTCCATGTGTTCATTCATAAATAAATGCCCTCAGTGAGAATCTACAAAGTAAATAGAAATAGAAGAAGAACAATACATAAAAAAGTGTTTCCAAGCTTTTGATCTGTGCTGTATTTATCTTTGCGATTTGCAAATACAGCTCCAGATATCATTTAAACACAAAGCAGTAAACTCACCACAACATAAAAGTATTTAAT
>OMNZ01108332.1:3536-32565 GCA_900303255.1 Lesueurigobius sanzi
TCACTTTTTATTTTGTTTTCAAGACTATTTACATTGTAGGATTCTCATTGAAGGCATTAAACTATGAATTAACACATATGGAATTATGTAGGGTATTATAGGGAATTATGTATTTTAATATTATAGATTCTTCTAAAGAGCCCTTTGCTCTTTTTACTTTTGGCATTTTCTCATGAGGTTGTGACCTGAAATGGTTTTGAACAGTCCGTGAACTGAAAACCATTTCTGGTGACTACTTTGTGAAGCTCAATGAGAAAAGCAGTAATCAAAGCAAAAGGTGCGATTTTGATTTCATCTTTTTTGTTTAAAACACAATTCCATATGTGTTTATGGATAAATTGAATGCTTTCAGGGAGAATCTACAATGTAATTAATATATTTTTTTTTAAGTGACCACAAAAGAGCGGTAGTATATTGTTTCAATGATTAAAAAGTTTAATCTTACAGGCTTTATTAACAGCAAAATGAACGGTGCATGTTGTTCCTGAGGCTTTGAGCTGTGCAGCCTTTAATAGCAGTCACACTCTGGTAGTTACTTCTGAAGTAGGGATGCATAGTTAACTGCAATCAAATAGAAATTGTGATTGGAGTGGTCGCATTAGCAAATCACAAAGACTGCAATTATAAGGTAGTGCAAAATACTTAGAAAACAACAAATTATACTCTCTCCATGGCGTCTGATGAACAAAAAGTAGTTTTAATTTAGACTAGTACAAACTTGTTCCACAAGCATGTGATTATTGTACTGCTGATAACTACAATTTGTATTGGCCTGTCTTAGGTTTTCTGGAACAAGGTCTGCTGGTGAAGGACCACACCAAGTTATGTTACAGCTATGTTCGGACTCTGCAGTTTAAGTTGGATGTGTTGTCCATCCTGCCCACAGACCTGGCCTACATCGCCACTGGGATCCACACCCCTCAGCTCCGGTTCAACCGCCTGCTGCGCTTCCCCCGAATGTTCGAGTTCTTCGACCGCACAGAGACCCGCACAAACTATCCCAACATCTTCCGCATCTGTAACCTGGTGCTCTACATCCTGGTCATCATTCATTGGAACGCCTGCATTTATTACGCAATCTCCAAATCTTTGGGATTTGGATCAGACTCCTGGGTTTTTCCAAACTCGTCCAAACCTGAATTTTCCTCCCTCACCCACAGTTATGTCTACTGTCTGTACTGGTCCACCCTCACTCTCACCACGATTGGAGAAATGCCTGCCCCTGTGCGGGACGAGGAGTACCTGTTTGTCGTCTTTGACTTTCTTGTCGGCGTTTTAATCTTTGCCACTATTGTTGGAAATGTTGGCTCGATGATAGCTAACATGAATGCAACACGTGCTGAGTTTCAAGCTCGAATTGATGCCATAAAACACTACATGCACTTTCGCAAAGTAAGCCGAGACTTGGAGACACGTGTTATTAAGTGGTTTGATTACCTGTGGACCAATAAAAAAGCAGTTGACGAACAGGAAGTGCTTAAAAATCTTCCCAACAAACTGCGCGCCGAAATTGCCATCAATGTACATCTTGATACGTTGAAGAAGGTGCGTATTTTTCAAGATTGTGAAGCAGGACTGTTGGTTGAACTTGTGCTCAAACTGCGACCACAAGTGTTTAGTCCTGGTGACTACATTTGCAGGAAAGGCGACATAGGGAAGGAAATGTACATTATAAAGGAGGGCAAACTGGCAGTAGTGGCTGATGATGGAGTCACACAGTATGCCCTCCTCACTTCCGGAAGCTGCTTTGGTGAAATAAGCATCCTCAATATTAAAGGAAGCAAAATGGGCAATCGCCGGACAGCTAACATTCGCAGCCTGGGCTACTCCGATCTCTTCTGTCTCTCGAAAGATGACTTGATGGAGGCGGTGACGGAGTATCCTGATGCAAAAACTGTACTTGAAGAACGGGGCAGAGAAATTTTAATGAAAGAGGGCCTGTTGGATGAGGACGCAGAAAGTGGTGGGCTAGAGAAAGAGGACACGGAAGACAAAGTGGAACGGCTGGAGACGGGACTGGACACTTTGCAGACACGGTTCGCGCGATTGCTTAACGAATATACGCACACGCAGCAGAGGCTGAAGCAGAGAATCACCCTACTGGAGAGGCAGCTGAATCAGACCGACTGTGGGGCTGCAGCAGCTGATGAGGAGGAAGGGGACACAGCCAATGAAGGAGAGGCTGGTGCACAGACATGAGGGCAGAAAAAGACAAAGTTGTTTATATTAGTACATAAATATCTTTAACCCAGGCAAAACAGTGTTGTCTGAGGAAAAGAACAGCTGATTTAGTCATTTTCTTAAGCAGAGATACAAGGTGTCTGAGGACTTTTGTAAACATGCATAGGCAGGGGAATCACCCTCCTGATATTGTGCATTGGCTCTGTACACGGTGCTCTGGTTGCTTCCCAAGGGAGACAGTCCAATGAGATTACTTACGCCACTATATTCCCCCCAAAAAATACACTCATCCAAATCCAAAAGCATACAGTCCCATGCAGAAGTCTTCTACTATATGGAAATATTGCTGTTATATCATTTAATAACTGCACTGTAGTTAAGCAAAACATTTCAAGAGAAAAAATAAAAAAAAGTGAGGCAAAAAAGCAACTGGACTCACGTATTTAGAATGCCGACGTTTTGAACTACCACCTGGATGACTGAGAATTTGCACCAGAAAATTTTAAGAGAAGTTTGTTTTTTATTCTTTTTACTGTTTGTTGACTTTTATTGCGGGCGAGCGCATTATGGTGCTCAGGGGCCCATTATTAAGTCTTTAGTAAAGCCAAGGCATTGGTCATCAGATTCAGATGTTTGTCACAAACATTCACATTTATTTGTTTATTGTTGACTTTTTCACACAACTGTATATGTTTTATACAACTATGTAACATATGGACATTTGTTTTTATTTATTGATAATATTATTATCACATATTTTGACTTTGTTTTCATTAATTTTGAGCAAAAAAATGTAAACAATTTGCTATACTATGAAAGGTCCTCAGTTCTGTTTCATCTACTGAGATTTATAGAAACCTGAGAAGGGGTTTTCCCATCAATTTGTCTCCATATTCCAGGATACAGCTGAAGCACATAAGAAATGTTGATAAGAGTTTTAGGAACAATGCCTGTCAGCCGCAGAGGTGGACACTACAAAAGGAGGTAATTAATGCACTGCCCACAGCCCTAGAGGCAGAGGTGGTTATCTAAAGCCACAAAGCCAGCACTCATCTGCACAAAGATTAATGTGAACTTTATTGTCCCCATACGGAAACTTGTCCTCTGCATTTGACCCATCCTTTGAAGCCACTGGGGCAAACCGTAAGGAGGAGTGGGCGACTATAATGCAGCGCCTGGGGACCTATCTCCAGATCTTGAACCATGCTTAAGGTCAGAATAACCTTTTGTGTATGTTTCGGGGTGATGGGGGAAACCCATCAAGACACGGGGAGAGCACACTCCACACAGGACATTCTTGTTGTGAGGTAAGAGTGCTACACACTCGGCCACTGTGATGAAATGTACATTTTTACCTTAACAATTTGGACATAATGGTATTAATGTTGTACATCTCATTTGCATAGTGTATACACACTTTACCATTGCATTAGTGAGATTTTCCGATTTTCAAATAAATTGAATACAGGCTTTCAGAAACTTGAGTGTCGCAGCCCCCTTATACATCCAAAGACCTCTTGGGGGGCCCCCCATGACAAGAATTCACACTATTTAAAAGAAAATGTAATTGTTTTCCAATGGTTTTTGCTAAATTTTAAATACACAATACAAGCAAACAGTGACAATACAGACAATTACATCCTAGATCAACAATTTTATATAAAGTTCATTATGAAACTCATTTTATATTTTGATGTGATTGACTTTCGGACAACCTGCATTACCTCTGAGGATCCCCAGGGGGCCATTTTGGGAACCAGTGGAATATATTATTGATGGAAAATTGGTGTTAAATACTAATAATCAAGAATGAAGATTTTGGCTGGAAGTCTTCCTGCATCACTTGATTGGACATTTGAGTATAAAATACTGCTCATCAACCACTATGGGTCACTCTAACCTTATCTGCCCCTCCAGCCTGACAACACATGAACAACAGCCATGTGAACTACTGCTACACACAAATTTCCCTCTTAACTGCAAACTACATGACAGCTGATCTAACAACAGGTACAGCACAATAGCCTTAATGGCAGTGAAATTAGATGAAGCAGTGAAACACTATCCATTTGTCAAGAAATCAGAGTTTTAAATTAAGAAAAAGAAAACATTTTAATATATTTTTGCATATAGTTTATACTTGTTTAAAAGAGTACAAACAATCTTTAAAAGGCCAACAGTACCTGCTTCTCATGTATAAATGAGATAACACAAAAATACACTGTCTGCAAGAAAAAAAGAAACACAGTTGAACCAAAGTTGTCTTTACACATCACTACTCTAAATGCGACAAAATCCATCACAGTGTAAAAATCAAACCAAAAATGTAATTTTCCCCAGTTGATTGCATGTGAAAATACAGGGGAAAGGTGCACGTATATTGCAGAATTAAATCACAATGTGCTGTTGGTGGCCTGAGTGATTGGCTGAGAGCGTCCACATGAACTGAAGGCTAACGCATCCGCATGTGCAGGCTGTGCTTGGGGCCATCCACTCGCTCCAGCTTCTCAAAGTGTTTCCTAGCGTTACGAATATTGATGAGCGTTGCTGCAGAGGCTAGAGAGAATGGGCAACAAGTTAACTTTGGCACGAATTCTAAAAAGACAATATTTATTTATTTATTTAATTGTGTATTATATAATACATTATTTTATTTTTTCACTTACGAATGGAAGGATCTGACATAATGACCATAACATAAGTGTTAGAGGTAAAAACGTCAATGAAGGCCGCAAAGTTGGAATTTCTCACTTCCATACTTTGGAAAGAAGCTGCAAGTTTACTGGAATACAAAAATGGAAACCATGTAATGACAACAATGTGCAACAGTGATATTTTGTGTGTTAAAGGCACTCACCTACAACTGAGTTTAAACTGTTTGATAATGTTGCTAATCTTCTCAAATCGGTGAGCATCACGCTGCTCTTTGCACTGATAGTGTGAAATCACCTGCGAGACAGAAGGGGCAGAATAACCATGATTAAGGGGTGGTTTCTCAAAGGCTTCTTGGATGTTTAGAGACCCAGTGTCTGATTTGTTTTTCTCATGGTAGAAAGGATTTTGTTAGTTTCGTCCTTGAGTATAATGTAAAAGCAGACGTGTGGAAAAATTTATTTTACATCAACGATCAACGATTGTTAAACAGGCTTTTAAACTCATCCTCGTCTCGAAGTGAGGTGTTAGAAACGTGTTAGGAGATTGGACTACAACCACCAAATTAAACTTAATGCAGTCAAAGAAAGTACAGAGCCTTTAATAAGGAAATTGATCTGACCAGGAAAGTAGCTCTCTCAAACAGAAGAACTTCATCAGCTTCAATTATCTGAGCAAAATTTCTCAGGTTTGTCTCCAGTTGCTGAACATTTGGGATGAGCTGGTACACAATGCTCGACCATGCCTGTATTGCAATATAAATACATGTTATTGCAATATTAGTTTAACAACGTTACAGTATAGTTTTTTATTTAACCTTATACAGCGTTTCGTCCCAGATTGATGTCCTAAAGCATGTGCAAGCCAATGGTCTTGACAGTCTCTTGAGGTCTTCTTCACGTTCTTTAAAAATCTGATACAAAAAAAAAATATATATATATTTCAAAAGTCAGAGCAAATAAACATGAATCTACAATGATCAAGGTGTACAATGAATGTAGTATTAGGCTTTTATATGATTATATCATGTTTTGTTTTTTTTATCTCTGACAATTTTACACAGTACTACTCACCAGATCCCGCTGGTCTTCTTGCACCAGGTCCATTTTATGTACAAGACAGAAGACTTTGGCATCAGGGGAGTTTTGAAGAATGGCCTCGAGACATGACTGATAGTAATGCATGTCTTTCTCCAACTCACGACTCTCAACATCAAATACATAAATAAGAACCTCTACGTTTCGGAAAATGTTGTCCCTCTGGCTGGTGAAGTAGTTTTCCATGAATGTGTCCTGCCTGATGAGATAATCGAGCACAAACTCAATTAAGTTTAAAATGTGAACCCTTTATTTCAATAGTAATAAAATGTTGGGCATCATCGTAAGCAGAAGTTTACCCTCCACAATCCCAAAGGTTTAGAACAAGATTGCCAAGAAATCGTACATGGGAGTGCTCAACATCAACTAAAACAATACAAAATGTTAGTTAGTGGGTAAGTTAGTAAACAAAACTTAAAACCATGTGTCTGTGGGTGATTTGTATCTTACTTGTGGCTCCAAGGCGCCTTGTATCCCGAGCTATATAATTAGCAAAGATGATTGATCTCATACTAGTCTTCCCAGACCCGCTTTTCCCCATCAATAATACCTGAAATCACAAGCAACAGGTTACATAACAACACCGTTTGTAGAAAGTTAGAAAGTTCTAGTCATCATTAGCAATATTTTCACTTCATGTATGCCTCTAATACTATAACACGGAGTTTTAGGAAGAAATGAGAGAGTCAACAGTAATATTCTTTAATTATGATACATATGGCCGACAATAGTCAAGGCGGTTGTGTCCATGGCTTCACATAAACAAACAAACAGGGACATTTCTACTTTGGCAAGCCACTTTGCCCAGGCAGGTTTGCTAATGTTGTTTTTGTTGTACTTAATGGATTTCCTATATACAACAATCAATTGTCTTTTATTAAATAAGCCAAGACGAATAAGGCAAATAAATGGTGGCCTAGTAGGACCCTTTGAAAAGAACCAGCCATCGTGGCTAGAGTGAGCAAGAAATTAACTATCAAGCCCCATTCCTATTCGTAAATATTAAATAATAATAAAAAAGGTGTCTTACTTTTTTCTTCATGGCTGAACCTGACATCACCCTCAGCAGACACGTAACAAATAATGAACGCTGCGAGCCAGGAGTCTTCAGTCAGCTGCGGAGCAAACAGATCTTCATTTTCACCAATGTGTTAAGCGCAAACTTTGTCTCATCAAAATGTGTCTAAAATCTCCCTGCAGTGTACAGAAACAACAAACTAGACACGGGTTTCTTTCTCATGACACCTTGCTCTTACAACAAAACAGATTTACTGAAAACCTGGAATCAATCTTATTTACTTTCACATAAACACAATGCTAAAGCTAAGTTAGCTTAGCAACATCCGTCAATCTGTGCAAGCGACATGGACAGCAGCACTCTCACCTAAGCCCCAGAAAAGTCCTTGTAAGACGACCGCGTGGAGCTCTCACTTCTGGCCTAGCAGCTGAAGACCGTAATAATGATAAAATTTCAGGACTACACACGCATTCATTACTTCGCAGAAATAGAGCGAGGGGATCAGCTGCTTCCTGTTTACGCCAAAGTCACATGACGACAACCAGGAATTGCTCCCCCCAGAGTTTCTGTTCATCATTTCAGGGTGTCGATCAATGTAATCAAGCCAAGCGTTTAAATCCCTCTTAATTTGTTGAAATAATTGGCACAAATCGCTAAAGTAAACTGAAAACCACGGTTGATGTGCAGCAACTAAAGACACCAGTGGAGGGCGCATTTTCTATGTAATAGCCTATGGTTTAGCTATGCAAATGTAAGCTTTTGACAATTTACTGACACTTCGACTACGCGTCAACTCTATCAATCGATTTCTATTAATCAAATCAAGAGAGATTTGCATAATTAGATCAATGATGACTTAATCACAGATACCAGCATGGAGTAGTGTGCCTTACTGTCACCCCGTGTGTTTGGCATGTTATATTGTGCATGTGAAACAATACAATAAGTAAAACTTAAAATTATTATACAATTTTATTAGCATCTCTTCTATTCTCGAAGCTGTAACCCATTCCCATAATTGAATAACAGGGCTAGTCAAACTAGTCAAGAACAGGGAGCAATCAAGAGTTATTTTGAGAAATTAAATGACACAGGATGTCACCTCGGAGAATAATTCACACTGATATAAAGAAAGGATAAATGCATATATTTTTAGTTCAATCATGCTGCTTAAAAACAGATGTTATCATAAATAGAACCCATCATTTCCAAGTTTATTTACTTATGTTTTTGCTTAGGAGCAATTTCTACATTTATGAATGCTGATCTTCACTTAATCCATCCCAAAAACAAACGTTTATTTTGAGGCAAACACACATTCTGATATGCAGAATAAGTAACAGTACTGTAAGAATAGTTTACAGTACAAGTTTACAATACGATATGAGCAGGGAAACAAATTATGCCTCAACATTAAAATAACACGCAGCACAGAAACCTGACAGAGAGAGTAATGACAGTAAAATAGAGGGACAGGAGACATTAAGTGAGGTGCTTGGAAGTCTATATTCAGGTAGTGTACAGCGTGTCAAAGCTTGATGGTTCCAGTCCATTGCCGTCTGCATTTATACTTGATCTCTAAGTCTGGCAAGCCTTTGAGACAGCTCATCCTTAAAAACAAAATATGTTAAAAAAAACCTGCTGCAAAAAGCAGAATTTTAAAATAAATGGTACCTGTTCAGCAGAGGCCACACTCGTCCCCACAGATCCAGTCTGGCCCTGGGGAAGCTCCATGTTCAGGTCCAAACTGAAAATAATAACCATTATTAACAATTACAAATAATGCCTTTATGTAACTATTACATGTACAGTATGATGGCATTAAAAACTTACCCAGCTTCATCTGCCATTTCATGAAGGAGTGATTCCACTTGATTCTGAAAAACAGTAATTAAACAGTATTTAAAATGTTATCTAAAAGGGTGTCTGCAACAATGCACATAAATGTACCTGTGGAGTTGTCAGTGTGGTTGTGCTGCTCATGGTATCCTCCATTTGGGATGTCTGAACATCCAGAGTTTCAAACTGGCGTTCAAACTTGTCCATAAGACCAGAAATCTAAAACACAAATTGTTAGAGCATTGAATAATCACAATAATAATAATGGCTTACATTTTAACAGAAGCAAGGCTGGCCCCACTGGCTACCACCACACACAGGCAAAGTTGTTGCCTAATGCTGCCTACACACCTAACACGTCCACCAACGTCCATGTTAAGCCTATGTGAATGTGCAATGATGCGCGTCAATCTTTCAGCATTGCAGTTTGCGCGAATTGAGATATGACGGCATGAGCGTTTGAAGCGATTAGCGCAGGTTGAAGGCGGAGCCAGCTCTTGCTGGAGAAGCCGGTGTGAATGAGGAAATGGGGCTCACTGCCATTGAATCAAAGACACTTCAATAAATAGATATAAATAAGCCCCCACAATCACACACATAGGTGCCAATCCTGTGGGTGATGCCAATTTGCCCTGATCACAAAATAATTAATTAAATACAACCTGTAAATCACAATAACTCTCTCCTGTATGCTCATGCCTTTATCTATATGAAGCCCATGCTTGATATACATAAATCTGTGGCCCAACAAACTACAACCTGTTTAGCTCGATTCGATGCATGAGATCATGAGTTTGATTCCTCCTCTCCACAGCTCTTTTTCCAGTTGGTCACAGGGAGCAACAAATTGGTGCTTATGAACACACATACAGACACAAATCATACAGACTTACCTCCAAACATCAGAACTGATAAAACGAAATACATTTTTGTCAGTGAGACTTGTGTTGGGGTACAAGTCAGAGTGAAAACTATAAAAATAATAGGCAGAAATTCTTCAGTCTTCATCTGTACTCTGTAGTTGAAGTGTAGGACGTTTTGATCTTACTCCAAAGATCGTCATCAGCTACTGAAGGCCTGGAGCACGCATCAGTAGCTGATGACGATCTTTGGACTAAGATCAAAACGTCCTACACTTCAACTACAGAGTACAGATGAAGACTGAAGAATTTCTGCCTACGATGGAAATCTCCTGTACGACTGAGAACCTACACGAACAAAAATATAAAAATAATACAAGCACTGGGAAAGGATGTCCGTAATGTGCGATGACGCATGGTTGGTGTGTACAGGCCATTAAGTAACAACAGTCTGCACCAGCAGGAGCCGGGATTTGAACCTGCTCTACCAACTGAGCTTCTGTTGCTTGTTTGTTGTAACTATAGCCTTTATAGAGAAATATAATATAATATTATAATTAATTTTTGGAGAAAACTTACCTTTTCTAGGTTCATGCTCTTTAGAGTAGCATCCATTCCCTTCACAACACCAGCCATGGATTTTGTGACCTTTAACAAGTTCAAAATATTGCATTAACATTGTTGTTTTAAATTTCTGTAGTCATTCTTCTAAATAATCAAGGATGTGGGAATCTATGGCATTACAATTCAGTGACCCACAATTGATTGAAAAAATTGCATTGTTTCAATTAAGGTCAGCCTGAAATCAATGATATATGACCAAAAATAACCCAGTCAACTTTAAGATAATACAATACTAAACTAGCCTCACAATGGAGAAATTTAAGCATTGTAGAAGGATTTATTTAAATTGTGAGTGGATATTTTGTAGTTTGATTAAGTATTATAATTGCATAACTACTACTGGAATAGATCCTCTCAAAAGATAGTGTCAGAGGTGCTGTATTTGAAACGAAGTACCTGGTTCATTGTGACAGCTGTCTGGACTCTGGCTGCAACAGCATCCACTCGAGCGCTCATTCTCAGAAAATTCACAGACTGGTTCTTTTGTCTGATGGCATTTTCAGCATGGATTCTGGCTACTTCCATATTCCCTTTCTGAACAGCCTTATGGAAACATAAAAAGCAATTACAATAGCAAATCATACAAACCAGTAGTATGCATTAAGTTACTTACTTTCTTGACTTTAGCCTTCTCTATTTTCTCTTCTTTTTCACATTTTTTGGCATTTCTTTGGAGGTCTTTGGCAGCAAACTTCAAATTAAAAAGATTTTCTGAGAAGTGGAGTTAAAGAAACTATACAGCTCAAAATTATCTATTGACTGCTACAGACTGGTATAATCGTACTAGTAAATATAAATAAAAAAAAAGCTATCAGTCACCCCATCTCTAAGGGTGCACCACAACAGTCCGATACAACAACCAAATCACTGCAGACGCTGCACTGATCCGTCTGTCAATCTCACGCTCCATTCGTCCCCACTCGTGAACAAGACCCCGAGACACTTGAACTCCTCCACTTGAGGCATGGCCTAACTGTAGCCTAATAGATAATAATAATAATAATAATGGCTTAGTCTTGTGTTGACCAAGGCCGTAAAACACTTACCAGTAACAGAACAACTTCTGTTTTAGTAGCTTCTATAATGGTTCAGTGTCAGTGCCCTCTTCTGGACAGGTGTGAAATTCCTTCAGCTTTTGTTGGCTGCCCCCTGGGCGGGCAAGAGTGGGCATTTTGGTTATTTCTTTAAACAGCCATAACTCGGCTCTTTTTTTTTTTGACATGCTCAGAAATGTATGCTCTACAAGTCTGCTTTGGGCGATTGTATTTGATCCGTACTCAGTTCTATTGAAACCTCTCAAGTTTTAGTGTTCATTTATCATGTTATAATCAGTAGAGGTTTTTTTTATGTACGAACTAGTGTAATGTCTTGCAAAGATCAAAAGTACAGGCCTTCATTAACGCAAAGGCGCCCCGGTAACCAGGAAACATATGTATTTGTAATTACCGAGCAAATGACACAGCTAGAGGCTTAAATTTACGTATTTTAGATTCGTAAAACAAAGAAAGAAGTGTTGTTACGTCGAATCCAACGCGTGATACGGGCGGTCTCCACACACAGTATTGTTTTTCTTACCCAAATTCAAAGGATACTTTCCATCTTAGACATCTTGACACAACTTTATGTCAACCCGAAGGCGTCAATGTAACAAATTGTCGGAAAAAAGCCTTAAAAAATAAAACACTGAGTCTGAAATTCACCAAATAAACCCTTGGGGTTCGCAGTCTCCGTCGTTTTCCGCACTTCCGGGTCTCGTACCAAAATATGAAAGACGTCACCGTCACGTGGTAGTGGTATTCCATTCTACGTCACGAGATACTAGTTCCTCCCTCTGCTGCAAATTATGACTTAAAAACAAACAAAAAATGTATTTGAAGGCTTGACAATTATAGTAATAGCTATATTTACCTACAGGAGGAGAAGTATTATTTAAGAGCATATTAATGAGTTCATACTGTTCATACTGAGCATGGAGGCCGCGTGGTGGGCGGTGAAAGCAGGTGATTGATGATTAGATTTACGATGGATCACGGAGGGGAGAGAGGATGAGTCACTCCGTCTGATGTGATGTTCACCCCGCAACAGCTCAGCAGTGCGGTGGCACGCCAGTTTCCACCATAGCCCAATAGAGAGGAGCACTGCAAAACAGTCGGCCAAACTTTAACAAAGTAAAAACCTCCAGATATGAGGCAGTGAGCTTTTTATTGCAAAGTTGAGAGGTTATCACTTTGTTGTTGACGAGGCGAGGTGCGTCGTGATTTATCGTAAATTTCGTGACGCCTCATTGCCATGGAAACAGTGCTGCTGAACGGAGAGGAAACAGTCTGTGTTAACTTCAACATCAGGCTTTAAGGAGCTCGTTAAAACCTGTTGGACCCTGGCGTCTCAATCTTCTCTACATTTAGTTTTTGCATTCTAATTCGGCATCACAGCAGGTAAGTTTTTCATTTAATTTTAGCAGTACTTTTGTGCTGTGATTTTGTATGATTGAAAACGCACAATTTATGTGTTAAAGTCAAACCTTTTGGGGGTATTTTAGTTGGATGTGCTTTAGTACAATCTTGGGTATGTAATCTCGTGCGGCAACATCGCAATTTACAAAATATTTCAATGTAGTATTTTTCAACATAAACTTCATTTTAAGGATACATTTCAGTCGGTTTTGTTGCACAGACAAAAAGCTGAGGAGCCAACCAGTGATGCTCCATTCAGTAGCGGTATGACTCATATAGTGTTATCTAAAGAAGCCAAGTGGCAGAGAGCGGTCCTGCTGCAAGAGGCTGATGTAACCCCCAAGGTGCACTAGAGGCTGCTGTGCACCATTTAACGCTGTGCCACACTGTCCAAAAGTGAAAAAAAAAAATGTTCACGTTCTGCACAGCCGATACACGGCTGTTGAAGGTCATGTGGTTAAAAAAAATAAAACTTGAAAACAGCCTCAAAATATTTTTTTATGTGTCATTGTATAATAATAACAACATAATTCTGTGGCCACATGTATGAACCTGATACCACAAATACTCGAATATACAGCATTAATGAACACGGTGTTACTTTTAATTTCAATTTTGTCAGATTAACATTGTGCCCTATACCACATGTAGGTTCGTCAGGTTCATGCATGAGGCCACAGCATTTTGATGTTATTTCATGTTAATCTTTGCCATAATTGGCTCTTTATTATATTATTATTATGATTTTGCATATCTACTTAAAATCTATGAACAAAAATATTAGTGACACGGAGAGCTGATGTCGGCCATTGTGTCTCTGGAATGGACAAACAATGTCATTTTGGGGCCGTGTGGGAGTGCTCTGAAGTAGACACACTTGTTTTAAAGTCACTGAATGAGTCATCTGCTTAATGTGTGTGCCAACACTTTGTATGACATTGTCATGTTTTTGCCCACTCTGTCATTTTCAAGTTCTCTCTGAACAAGAGAATTGATCAAGACATAGAATTAGAATATCCCATTGTTATGGCGCCAGTAATGAGTGCATGTGTGCAACTTATTTCAGTTTGTCCGTGCCATTTTCCACCAACTGGACATTGTGGGCATTGTCCATGCTGTGTGACTGAAACTCTCAATCTCCACTCCCTCTTATAGGTTTGTGAATAGTGCCAAAATGAGTAATTTTGAAGGCAAGCAATAAGTATAGAGCGCACACTACACCAGAGAGAAATAGTGACGCATGTATAACATGTTTTGATTTGCCATTTTGAAAGGGCATCAGGCACAGACAAAAGGGCAGGGAGGCTTGTTTAGTACCTTCGAAGAGTTGATGTGTACGTTTCTTCTTGTATGTCTTACAGGAGAGGCCAATGGAGCTTCAATCAGAAAAGCGTTTTCAGAACTTGACTCTTGAACAAATTCAGGCTTTGGATAAAGTCTTAACAGAGGTTATCCCCATCTACGGACGAGGAAACTTCCCAACTTTGCAAGTCCGAGCCAAAGATATAATCCGTGCAGTGAAGGAACGTCTTGTGGAGCGAGACATCCAAGTTAAAGACATACGCCTTAATGGTGCCACAGCAAGCCATGTTCTGGTGAGAGATAATGGTTTGGGTTACAAAGATTTAGACATAATTTTTGGTGTAGATTTGCCCAGGCAGGAGGACTTCCAAGTGATCAAGGAAGTGGTGCTGGGAAGTCTTCGAGATCTCCTTCCATGTGGCGTGAACCGGAGAAAGATCACCTGTCTGACCATGAAAGAGGCATATGTGCAAAAGATGGTGAAAGTTTTCAATGACCATGACAGATGGAGCCTCATCTGTCTGTCAAACAACAGAGCTAAAACTGTCGGGCTGAGATTCGTGAGTTCGCTCCGAAGACAGTTTGAATTCAGTGTTGACTCCTTCCAGATTATTTTAGACCGAATGCTTGAGTCCTACTGGGAGAACGAAAGGAGACAGAATGGACAAATGACTCCAACTGTAAAACATGTGAAAAAATGCGATGATGAAAGTAAAGAGAAACGTGTTACTCCAAAAGTTGAATTAGACAATAGAGAAAAGACCAAGCTCACATCCAGTGAAGATAATCCATGCAAAGAACCGACCCAGATTGAGGATGAACCTGTTGAGGGGGATTGTGATAAGCAGGTTTTGGTGTCTCAAAGTGCTGACTTACATTTGAGCTCTCAGCAAGAAGAAGTGGCTGATATGGCTGACATTGGAGATGGGAATTTAGAGGAGGACATTGTGTTTGAGTTCTGCAAAGAAAATGTCAAAGACAATTGCCAGTTTCGTAAAGATGATCCTTTAACTTCATCTCCCAAATCCCCTTTTGCAGAAGATCCGCTGATGACACATTCATGCTTAAAGCTGCAGAGCAATAAAGAGCCAAATGTTTCCTCCCAGCCAGCGGAGAACCCAGTAAAGACTGTCTCAAAGAAATTTGATCACTGTGAAGATTTTTCCCAGATTAAAGCAGAACCAGTGGTCCAGAGGACAGAAAACACAAACACAACTTCAACAAATTTACATCTTGAATACAGCTTTCCACCACCAGCCAAGAAGTCCTGCAGCACTTCATTAGAAATTGTACCACCAGACACATGCCCTTCCCCTAAATTGCAACGCAAAATGTCTAGAAAATTGATCACTAAGCAACAGCTCCCAGAGAAGTGGTCTGTACTGACTGACTTGTCAGATCTCACAACAGAGCTTTTTCCTCCCATTGAAATACCAAAACCACTGCAGCAAAAACCTGCTTTGCTGGACAGTGCACAAAACCCTTCTCCCGATACTTCAGATGGTTCAGACAAAAACCTCAGAGTCTCTGCAGTGAAAAATGATACAGTTCTTCATGATGGAAGTGCAACTAGTGACTTAAGTGTTAAGCCCAAACACTCAAAGAAGCCCCCGGACTTACAGACTTGTGTAATTGACACTCAGGCTCTCACTAACCCACAGACTGCAGAGTCTTCAGAGAATGGCACAGACACTTTGGAGTCTACTGGGTCACCAGTTGGGGCCATCATTACTGTTGAGGCAGAGTGCATGTATGGGGACTTCCAGCAGGCCATGCACCACCTCCAAAACTGCCTCATTGCAACCCACAACCCAGAGGAGATCCGGGGAGGTGGGCTGCTGAAATACAGTGACCTGTTGGTCCGAAACTTTCGCCCAGCAAGTGAGACAGAGATCAAATCTTTGGAGCGCTATATGTGCTCACGTTTTTTCATTGACTTTCCAGATGTAAGTGAACAACAGCGCAAAATTGAAGCCTACTTACAGTGCCACTACATTGGCAGTGAAGAGGCAAGCAAATATGATTATCTGATGACGTTAAGGCGTGTGATTGACGAGAGCACTGTGTGCCTAATGGGTCACGAGAGGAGACAGACTCTGAATATGATTACAGTTCTGGCCTTGAGGGTTTTGGGCGAACAAAACGCCATCCCAAATACTGCCAATGTCACCTGTTTCTACCAGCCTGCACCATACTTGACCGAGCCCATGTACAACAGTTACTTCATCAGCCAAACCCAGCCGCCTCTTGTGTACCACCCCTACCCTTTACACATGCACTTGCAGACTGGCCTGGTTTAGCAATAGGCTGCATGAGTAGGCATGTTGTAATGGCATGGTGCTAATGAGCACACAAATGCACAAGAGCATTGTCCAGTGCTTTAAAATCTCTGCTCGTCATTTCAGACCAGAGAGAGTCTTCAGTGCAGCAGGACACACTTGCTGATAGGATCATAACTCACATTGTGAGAAACCTCTGAAGAGAAATGTGGGACAGACGAGGACCTGCAAATACGTATCGGATATACCTGTTAAATCTTGAAATGATTAGGCTTGAATAATGGTAATTTTAGTGGGTTTACACCTGTGTAGCCGTTTTGTGAAATATTGTTCTGAGTTCATTGTTGTGTGCAGTGAATTTCAGTATGTGATAATGCCTGTATAGAAACAGACGTTAGCAAATATTTCCTGTGGTACTTCCATATTGTAAACTGTGTTTGTAAATGTGACTTAATAGAAATTGAGGAATTAGTGGAGTTTCTACATAATACGTAAGTGGTAGAGCCTAGCAAAAGGGCAAGCCTTCCTTAATCCAGTCTTCACAGAACGTACTTTTTCCACCGCATTTAACAATATCTGTACTGAATTGATAGGACCAAACCCTTTGTTGTACTTTGCATAATAGTTTGTAGAAAATGTTTGTGCGTACATTTGAATTGACTCCTGATCAAATGCATTGTCTGTTCAAATTGCACATGTAGCTACATGTATGTAGTATTATTATTAAAATGCATTTGATAAGCTGCCTGGGTGTGGAATAGGCACAATGTAAATGTTACGTGGATTTGTTTGACTTAAATTAAAACGCTGTTTGCAATAGTGTAGCTTTGGTATGTAGTAATAAAGCTCTTTGATGTCATAGAACATAATGTTGTCCAAGAGATGTTAACATTGATTGTCAGTCAGTACAATAAAAATCTATACCTGGCCCCTCTTGTAGTACTGTTTGTACACATTCCACACCAAAATACAATAAGAAAAGGTAATATAAGACGATCTATAGCATGAAGTTGGCATTAAGCTTATGTATTGCTATTTGGTTTGTCTGGAAAATATATTTTTTTTATTCATAGTTGTACAAGGCCTTTCTGAATGACCTTTAGCGCTGCATTTTCACCTAACCATTGATCCCATCTGCAGTTTCTAGGTGTGGCGGAGGCTGTATGCGTCACAACTCAACCTTGTTTGTTCTTCGTCTGACTCACCCAGCCTTCAGCGTGTTCATCCAGTTAGGAAGTCATAAAGGGTACAGTTGGGTTACACGGCAAGAGCTCCACTAACATGGCGATGACAACTTCCCCGACAGGCCTCAAAACCTCAAAAATATAGTCAAGGAAAAAAAACACGTTAGGAGAAAGTTGGTTTATTAAAAAAAAAGAAAAAAAAAGCACACACCATCAAAAACATTTATATAAAAGGTCATAATCTAATTCCACTTATTGGAGATTATTATTGTCTAAAGTGATGCTTAAAAAACCACATACAATATTGTAAATCTTAAATTGTGAATTTCAGTTTAATCACAATCAACCAGAAACACCAGGTAATGCTGTCGACAAACTAACTTTATCTGAAAGCCTAACTCCACACAGTAAATTTTAAGCACCTCCTCAATGTTGAAGTGGTCATGATTAGAGCACCAGTTTTCAAGTGCTGATGTTCGACTATTCTAGAACAAGCAGCTGAACTCAGAGTGATTGTAAAACATTTGAAGACTGTGCTACAATACAGCACAGCTCTATCGAAAGCCAAAACAAAATGAAAAGATAAAATGGAAATTGGCACAAAATCAACCATACTACTGTTCAGGAGAATCATGTTTTGAGCCAATAAACATGATTATTATGAATGCAAGTCCGGAGCAATTGCCTTTAAATTTGACTATCAAACACAGGCAGAGTGAGGTTTCTTGTTGATTCCTTTTAGATTCAGAAAAAAACATGTACACAATACAAGAAAAAAATAAACATTCCAAAAGAAAAGTGAGATTATCTCATCTTTCATATTCAGCTGCCATGTGGATAAATGTGCAAAACCCCTTTTCACAACCGAATGCAAAAAATACAATTATATTATGTAAAAATAAATATTTATGTGAAAGAAGCTGGCCATGAAGCCTTCACTAATTTCAGGCTGAAAGAAGTAACAAGCAACAGTGAAAATCTGACCAATTAATAAACCAAGAATGCATTTCTTGGTTTCCAGAGATGCAAAACATCATACAATGAAATAAGCAGAGTAAAAAAAAAAATCTTCAATTTAAAGAACCAAATTAGAGTATGCATTGATATAGTAAAGAAGTCCAGGACAGGCTGTAGCGGGAGCTGTACTAAAATCACCAAATTGTAATAAACAATTCTACAAATGGTATCCATAGTTGGCAGCACTACAGTCACGTACAAAGTGGGATACTAAAAATAAGGCTTATGTGGCTGTGGTGAGAACCAAAAGTTGTACCAAAAACTGACATCAGTAATCTTAATGCTGTATGTGTTGCACATGTGTTTCTGGAGAAATAAAAAAAATGAGCACCAGTTTGGCATTTTCAGATCCATCTTTGGTGACTAGGAGAAAGAGAGAGGTGAGTTGTGGAAGTGAATCGAACAGGACCAAGGAAAAGAAGTTGCTCTGTTCTCCTGATCAATAAGGCCGAGGTGAACAGAACAGTATCTCCAGTCGACCAGGGGAAAAGAATCCTTGGCAACAGATATGAGCACCAGCAATCAATCTTTAGCAGTCTCAAATAAAAAACAGGTCTCTCTCTCTATATATTCAACATATACACTTGTACAATGCAAAAATCCCTGCAGTATTCCTGATTTCAACAGATTTGTTCAAGTTTCTTTAGTGACCACCCCATCCCATGAGGTGGCTGACACGGGCCTTTTCCGTCATGCGGCGCACCCGTCCAGAGCGCGACCTTCCCAGGTTCAGAGGGTCCTGCTTGGCACCCTCTTCATCAGAGTCTCCATCTCTGTACACCACTGTCCTACGGCCCTGATTCCGCGTGCTCACTCTTTGAGACTTGAGCTGAATGATTCTGGCACCGTTTGCTTCTGCAGCGGTTAGTGGCTCAGCGCCGTCCTCGTCCTCCTCGTCCTCCTCTTCCTCCTCGTCCTCTTCCACCTCGTCCTCTTCCTCTGGCTCCTCCTCCTCCTCCTCGGGCTCCTCCTCATCATCATGGTGACCAACAACCACAGGCTGCAGCACCACTTCCTCCTCCTCCTCCTCTTCTTCCTCCTCCTCTTCCTCATCCACTTCCTCCTCCTCCTGGACTCGGGCTCGTTTTGGCCTCTGACTGGACTCCTCTTCCTCCTGGTGCCTGCGTTTCCCTGAGACCGTCTCTTGACCCTTTGCAGAGGGCCGCGCTGGCCGGCAGGGGGCCTTGCTATAGTCGTGATCGCCTCCTTCCACAAACTGCTCGGTCTCAGAGTCCGAGCTGTTCTCACTGTCTGAAGACGATGTTGATGATGTAGAAGATGAGGAAGAGGACGAGTCTGATGAAGAGCTGTTGGACCCTGAGGCTTCATCGTCTGACTGTTCAGCGTGCCGCTCATCCAAAGTCCCCTTGCGCTGGTGCCCTGTGAAACAAATTAAAGGTGTTTGAAAAAGTTCATACTGTCTTCTTAGTTTAAACAGATTTTAGTGTTCTTTTAGAAAGACAGGAGGTTTGTTTACCTCCTGTCTTTCTAATAGTTTCAGAAGCGCCACGTGATGGTAAAGTGACGTGTCCGAGGCTGCTTACATGGCTTTACCAGTCAGCAGGGGAAGACCCCTACTGACTGATGCCTTCCAGGACGGCGTCCCAGGTGTGAGTAAGGGTGTATGCTCCGTCGTCCCGGTTCATTGATGTTGGTGCATGTTTCCTGATCTCGATGGCATCGATGAACCGAGACGACGAAGCGCACACCCTTTGTCACACCTGGGACGCCGTCCTGGAAGGCATCAGTCAGTAGGGGTCTTCCCCTGCTGACTGGTAAAGCCATATAAGCAGCCTCGGACACGTCACGTCACCATCACATGACGTTTCTGACGAAGACCACAGGAGTGGTTGAAACTAGTCACGCAGGTAAACAAACTTCCTGTCTTACTAAAAGAATGCTAAAAAATGAAAGGTGTGGTCACTTTTCACATAAAATCCAGTTTATTGATGCAGTTAACTGTTGGATACCTGAGTGAGTGGATTTACTGCGGGTCACACGGGAGCCTTGGCTTCTGCTGTTGCTGCTTGTCCCTGAACTCGGGGAAGACGGCTCACTGTCCTCTTCTGCTACACTGCCACTGTGAGGAGCTGCAGCCACACAAAAAAAGTTATGTACCGCAACTGACAAGTGCCCTCAGTTACTCAGTTTGTTAATAATTCAATACCTTCACGTGATCTTTGCACACTCTTTTTTGTTGAAGTCTTGGATTTTTGGGATTTTGAATCCTTGCTTGATTTATGCTTCCCTTTAGCACTAAGGAAGAAAAAAAGAGCATTATACAATATGTACATCAAAAATCAACAAGAAATAAACTGGTTTTAATTAACAAAAAAATATGTCATGTCATGATTTATACATTTGGAAGCTGCTTACCTTGGGGACAAGCTCCGAGTGGGGGAGCTGCCACCATTTTGAAGTTGATCTCTGTAAGTCTGTCTTTGGCGAGTTCGCCGTTCGTTCTGAATGGCAGACTTGTAGTCCGCGATGATGGAAATGATGTGCGTTTCAAAGGAGGCCGATAAGCTGAGGGTCAAGGTGTAGATCTAGGCACAAGTCAAATTTGTTACTACGGTTTGGGCCCAACTTAAGTTTCCCTTCTAAGCCCCAGGTGGCTAGTATTTTTTGTTGCCAGCAGATGGCACTATTGGCCTTAGTTATGTAGATCTACTGTGAGCAGGTAGTTGATTGTAGTGTGGGTGGAGAGGCACACAGTTTTACCACCTTGTCTCCATCACAGACTTTCATTTTATGTTTGTGGAGTGTGTAAACACCTTTCACCTGAGCACCTTTCAACAGGAACAGTTTTGTACACAGGGCCATCGGGAAGCTGAACTCTCTCCCCTCCCTCCCTCCCCTCTTTCCCCTCCCCCGCTCCACAATCAAGGATGAGAGAAACATAATTTCGAACCATTCGATTGGTTTGACAAATAAATAATCTTGAATCTTGAACCTCATTAAATCTGAGCAGGAAGAATTCTATGCTCCTGTGTTTGTTTCACGCATGGTTCAACTTTTCACCTATTACGAATAAAGTTTGGTTGGTCCATACAATAGTGGAAAAACTATCCTCGTTGGCTACGCAAACTGGTGTCTGGTGGATTATAGCTGAGTGCGTTTGGACAAACAAAGAATCGATGAAATAATGAATTACCTTTGATTTCTTGTTTGGTGTGTATGCTCTTGAGTTGCTGAAAATGAGCCGAACATCTTTGGCGAATTCCATTGGGTTTTCATAGTTTCCTACCAGCAGGGTCTCTGACACAGTACCCAGGTCCATAGGAGTGTCAATTATGTCCCGATAGTCCTTAATGAAATAAAAAGAATGTTTGAAAGAATGATTAATAAAATCTTCTCAGTCTCAATTAATCTTTTTCAGTTTACTCCTTACAGGATACTCAAAAAGATCCACAGGTTGTCTAAAAGGTTCAGAATCAGGAGAAACAGCCATTCGACGAAGCAACTCTCGACACTGTCCCCTCCAGGCTTTGGAGTCTAGAGCCACACCACGACTCTTTTGCTTGGTGCTCTAAAAAGGACAAACATATGGTTAATATCTGTAATGGGAAGATTCATCCAGGATGTGACTTGGACAAAGAAAAGCAGTAAATTAATACGTTTATGGTTGTTACCCGGCGTCCTGTAGATGTCCCTGGAGTATCAGAGTCCATGTCCACATCAACCTACAGGGTAACAGAACAGGGGAATTAGTAATAAATACAGCCAAATAAATAAGCAATAAGGTTTATCCTCATCTTACCTCAGCTTCGTCTTCACTGCTGACCTCAAATTTTAACTTATGATACAGATCGAGGATGTCCGTGCAGCTCTGGTCTCTAGTGGAGTGGAAGAAACTAATATTTTAGACATTTGTTGAGAATCCCAAGGAGAACAAATTAAAAGTACCTACCCAATGTAGTGAAGAAGCACATCAGTCACTATCTTTGCTGCTGCTACTATGGGGCTCTGTGGCTCGTTAAAGGTACGTGCATTATGTTCGATGTAGCGCACCTCCCACATTAATGCAGAGATCCGCCTGCGGTAAAACAGCAATATGACTCAATTCCAACTTTACCAAAGCTTACTCTGAACATAATGTAAAGCTATTGTTTTAATAATATTGTTATAGTTTCACAATGTTCACCTGTAGAAGCGGTTCTCCAGTCTTCCGCGGATGGTGCTGAGGTCAGTTGGGTAAGCCACTGCAGTGCAGTAGAGAGGGTAGTCTTTCAAGTTTACAGGCAATCCAAAAGCCTTGGCAGCATCTGAAATGACAATGGCGGATGCTCATTCAAAACGATATTGTCTTATGTCTTTTCTCAAAAGCGGTTGATTAGGCCACAGTAAATTAAAAAATAAGACTATTGGGCAGACATCAAACATTAAATAACGAAAAACATTTAGCCCAGAACCCAATTTCTGCACTCTGCAGACCCTCTTTCTCAGAACAGAGAATTACACAGATGGCCACTTGCAGTCTTTATATGCAGTATTTGATTTGATGGGGAGTGCTGGGGACTTACCCAGTTTCAGAAGGTCATCGATGCCTTGTAAAACCCTCTCACACTCTTCGTCTCTTGTGTGAGCGCCCCACTCCCCTTCCTGAGGTTCGTAAAGCAGAGCGTTCAACTCCTCCTCAGCTACCGACATGCCATCCCCAACCTGCTCTGGGAGCGCAGCTGTAACACCACAGTCTTAATTATTATAAGTTTACTAAAGCCAAAATATCTTGACTCTCAACCATAAGCCAGAAATACACATTTTGGATAAATGGGTCACATTCTTTTCAAAGTTCAGTTTGTCAATTAATTCTACTTGCCTTCTTCAGGTATCGGCTCCATGTCCCAGGGACTCATCTTCTCGCATTCTCCATTATCCCATCTGATCAAATATAATTAAAACTTCAGAAGGCCAATAGATTTTACTGGAATTTGGACTGATTTTTAATAAGAAGTAATAAGCACGGTGTTCCACTGCCACACACTTACTTTACAGCAAAGCACTGAAAAAGGCTGTCCGGATACTCGAGCTGCAGAGGTTCCTGGTCTTCAATAGTGCCAAACCACCAAGCATCATCAATTATGCTGCGAAACCGCGCACCTGCACAAGTTTGCATTTGTGCAGATGACAAAATGAATCACTTACAAATAATCAACATTACAAGAGCCATTTTTAAAGCTGGAAGTGGTCTCACCTGGCTGCCAGTTGTGCTCTCGAGCCTCATTGAAAAACTGCTGAAGAACCAGAAAATCGATAACATCTGGCATGTCATGATACCTGTGCAATAAGACATGATCATCATAACAAGGAACAAAGACTTCTTATAGCAATTGTGTAGAAAATATAAACTCACTTTAAGGAGAAAGAGTCGTTTGTCATTTTCCCTGATACAGGGTCAAGGAAGGCCAGTTTCAGGCAGCAGACAGTGGGAGGTCCGACATCATATTTAATACCCACTACCTTTACAGATTCCTGATCCTAAACAAAAACACAGCATGGTCCAACAGGTACTACGTTAAGACAAATAAACACATGATTGTGTGCTGCAACATTGGCTGGTGTAACTCACCCTGAGGTTTAGTCTGTTCCACGGCTGTTTCTGGGGGTTAATGCTGTAAGCTTTAGCCCTGCGGACAGCTCTAACATAGGCCTGATGGCCCTGCTTGAAGTAGATCAGCTAAAATAAAACATATTGAGGGTTCAGATAATAGCAACAGAAGCCCATCATACAATGACTTAAGTTTGCAATGAACACACCAAATTCTAACATTGACATTACATATGAAAAGGATGTTTGCTTAGTACCTCATCACCCATCTGTGGAACAAAGGGAGACCGCCGTGGGATGGTGTCCATTATCCAAGATGGTGGGAGCCACTCATCTGCATTGAGACCAGCCAGAGATGACGTGGGTTTCTATGAACATAAAAATATATTGTTGAATTGTTTATTTGATAATGTGTTTTGAATATATTATAATGTCTTTGTTACCTTTTTAGTTTGTTTTGGTTTCTTCGACTCTTCCCTGTTCTTTTTGGTTTCGGTTGTATTGTCTTCTCCTCCTTCATCTTCAGAGCTACTGAGACCAGCAGGTGGTGCAGGCCTTCGGGATGAACGTTTTGGTGGCTGGAGGTTGATCCCAGCATCAGCAGTCCAGTCTGAATATTCACTTGACGAGTCACTGAGCAAATAAAAACATTGAAATATGAAACATGTGATTTAAAATGACACAATAAGAGAAAAAGTATTTCTTACCTTGAGCTGCTCTCACTTTGCCACTGATCTTCAACAGAGGATGCATCACTGGCACCCCCCTGCTCAGCTGCCTGTTATCATATAGCATTTATACATTACAACATTGACAGACTGAAATTGTTTTGGGGCATTCTGTTCCCATTAGTGGTCTTAAAGGCATCTATATCCTACCTCTCCATCACTCTCAGATTCGAGCTGACTGTCAGAATTACGGCGAGTGCTGGATGTTCGTCTACTCCTCACACGTCGCACCTGTGCAGAGCGCGTCTGATAGGCATGCTTTTGCTTCGGCTTCTTTGATGGTCGCAGAGAGCGTTGCGATACCAGGGGCTCAGTCTAAAAAAATTTAAAGCGGTCACCAATGATCCAACTGATGTGTGGAATGTAGGAAAAAAAACAACACAGATGTATCAGCGGTTACCTGGGACTGAAACAATAAAGGTTTCTTTCTTCGTTCAGCGTTGTACAGAACACACTCCATGTCACCTTTGGCTTGTCTGCACTCCTCCAAAATTCTGGACAAAGTAATATTCTTGTCCAACTAATCATCAAGAGAATTATTCTAACTACAGATTATTGTCTCACCTGTACATTGCTTGTGGCACTTCATTGACAACCACTCTGCGACTCCAAGCCAGTAGGTCTCTTTCTGTGGCCACTTGACTGCGAAGATTATTGTGCTGCATTTGCCAAACACCATCAACCTGTCCACTTCTGTGTAGCTCTACAGCTGGAGAGGGCTCTGCACCTTCGGCTTCTTCGTCACCTAAAAATGAAGTTTAAGCATCAATCTAGAAAATCTTAAAAAATAAACTAGACACTACAATCACTGAGCAAAGCCAACCTCCTCTCTGGTCCTCTGCCGGTTCTTGTGCAATTTCATTTCCACGCTCATCTTGTTCACTTTGTAGTTGTCGTATCAGGCTGTCCAATATGCTTTCTCCATTTTCTGTTTGTTGTCCAATGACCTGCTCTACTAACTCCCCATCACCTAGATGAGACATTTCTGTTAATCACGGTAGACACAGATTTGTATGCAACAAAATTAAGGATAAACAAGACTTTACCATTGGCCATGTAACCAAGTTGGGGAATTAGCTGATCCTCCTTGCAGTTTTCTCTTCCAGGCACAAGGCGCTGGTAATGAGAGGGATGAGGATTCCCATCAACGTCAACCAAGAATGGAGGTGGCATGAGGTGTGGCGCCTGCTGGGTCTGCTCATCCAGGACATAGTTATTAGAATCCCGGATTAGTGGTCTGTAGTCTGTATGGAAGAACATCTGGTCTGGGATCTGGAATTCATAAAATGGGATAGTATATAATAAAGAAATAATCCTCCATCATTTTAATAATAATAATAATAATTATGCATCGGTTTTATATAGCGTTTTTCTGGACACTCAAAGGCGCTTTACATGGCATTATTCTTTCACTCCACACTTGGTGATGGTAAGCCACTATTGTAGCCACAGCTGCCCAGGGGAAGACTGACTTATGATATAATATTAAATAAACAGGCACCTTTTCGTAAGGTCTGCTACAGCCAAAGCCAAAGATGAGCAAATGGCCGTGAGAGTCAGTGCCAGCAAAATGCTGTCCATCAGCAGAGAACTTGCAGTCATAAATAGCACCATGCCCTTGTCCTTCAATCTGTTAACAAAGGTTTGAATTAAAATCCAGAATAAAATGAATCTAATGAACAAAAAGAACAAAAGATTTTTAATTAATTGTACCATATTGAAGAAGTTGCGGATTTTGACTCCCTTTGTGAGGTCCCACAAGTAAATGTTCCCATCGTGACCAGCAGAGAGTAGCACACGGGAGTCAGTGGGGTGTGATTCCAGCACAAACACTTCATCATCATGACCCTAACCAACAAAACAAATGACCATTGACCATTACACTTCAGACTGCTGCTGTCATAGAGAAAGTACTGCTACCTACAAACAAATTATGCAGCAGCTGTCCAGTTGAGGAATTCCACACTTTGAGCAGGTAGTTGGACACAGCTGTGATGACTGTGCGATCAGCTCGGTCCCAAGCCACCATAGTCACAACAATTTTGACTTTATCCTCTCCATTTGTTGTATTGCTCCTGAAACGTACGAGGAGTAATTGTGTTGTGAAACACAGTGGTACTGAAAGTAATGTTCAGACCTAGACTTATAATTAAGCAAATTCTCTCTAACCCTGGTAGTTTAGTAGTCATGTCTAAAGTGGTGCTCTTCCACTCTTGTTTCTGGTAATGCCAGATTCTGGCTGTGCCATCACGACTGCCACTTACAAATCTGAGGCTGCAGACAAAAGCACAGTTAGTAGGTCTATATAAATGCAGCAACAACAAAAAACATCAAATCTTAGCACAGATACTAGGGATGGTCCAGTATGAACATGTTCTGCCAATATCGATATCTGACCATTTGCATCACTGTGACCGATATCCCATATTAATATCAACATTTAAAATCAATAGCAAGACCCAGTCATGTCGAGTCAAGTTCCTAAATTCATCATTGGAAAAATTGATAATGGTTACAGTGGTTCACTCAGATTTCTTTTGAGACTATGATGGCTATCAAAATCTTGGAGTTGGAGATTCTTTATTTATAAAGAGTTAGAACTCATTTCAGCACATTTGAATAAACTGCTGCCCCAGTCAGATCAGTTGCCTGTCTGTGCTGTAGAAAAACAGCCGGAAAAATCCCCTGCCGATATGTTTTCCCCAATCGGACCGATACCGATATTTGAAAAATAGGCAAATATCTGCCGATATATCTGCAGCACCGATATATATCCAACCATCCCTAACAAATACCATATTTACCTGTCACTGTTATTGCTGAATTGCACTACAACAACTTTGTCCTGAAAGGAACATGAAAAACACAAGCATAAATGTATGTTTATAAATCACATTAAGATTTTATCTCAGGAAACTTACTGTATGGCCATCAATTTCAGACACTTTTATGGGTGTTTCACCACCAAGATAGTAGATCCTGACCATATGATCTGTACCACCAGTTGCCATAAACATACCGCCTTTAAGAAGAAAACAGAAATTTGAGCAGAAATACATTAAATATTAAAAAAAACAAATAAATAAACTTAGAGCGTCCTGTCATTTAATAGCTATCTATATTTTCCTGTATGAGGAAATGTGCAATGCATAAAAAGGTATTATAACAAATATATAATACCTGAGCTAAAGGTTGGTGTGAGTTCTTATTTGAGGATTAGGAATTTACTTACCACCACTAAAAGAAGATGTGGACACTTGTACTCCTGGGCGAGATCGTTCAAATTTGGTCGGCAGATCACTAAAAAGGAAAGAAGTTTTAAACCTTCGAAAAATGCATTCCTATAATTTTAAAGTGCAATTTTAGTGGTTACTTGAATTTCAGGGTCTCTGAGTGCCATTTCCAAAAGCACACCATACCATCTGCACCTGTCGATGCAAGGTACCTCCTTGTTCCTTTAACTGCAGGACAGAACTGTATAACAGAAACAATGTGAAGTTAATGACATTAAACCGGACTAAAAAACTTGAATCATATGCTACTGACTTGTATAGCTGTAATGGAGGCCTGGTGAGCCTGCAGCACAGAGATGGGGGCACATGTCCGGAGGCACCACACTCTTATGATCTTATCACAGCTGGCTGAAGCCAGCAGAGTATTCTCATAGTTGACATTCATATCACAGATCTCTGCAGAATGACCTCGAAGGGTTGCCAACAGACGGCCATCATTTGTGGCCCAGATCTTCACAAGGCAGTCATCTGAACCCTAAAACAAAAAGATTAGACATAACTTGTATGGCTACAGGAACACAAACAATAACAATTCCTCACACTGACAATGAGAACATTTATTTTTAAATTCATAATAGCCAAATAATCTTACTGTGAATATCTGATGGCCAGTACGGTCAAAGGCTATACAGTAAACAGCCGATAAGTGTCCCAGGACACGCTTGTGAATCTTCATGTACTGATATGATGAAGAAGGGAAAGCTTGACCAAATCGGGCCACTCCGGTGGCCTGACGAGCCCCCACAATAGACACTAGAAAGACAAAACTTTTTAACACAAGCCATAACACAATATTTAAATTATATATAATATATATAATATAATATAATATAATATAATATATATATATATATATTTAGGGCTGGGAAAATTATCGCGTTAACGCATTGTGTCAAAATGGTAGAATTATCGCGATAAAATAAATTAACGCAGCGTTAAAATTCCTCCCCTTTA
>OMNZ01108337.1:0-14831 GCA_900303255.1 Lesueurigobius sanzi
GTAGATTTGGTGTAGTTTGACAAGTTTATAGTTTTTAGCGTTCTTTATAGTAAGACAGGGAGTTTTTTTTTTTTTTACCTGCTTAAAGGCACTATACCTGATTTTTACCTGGAAGAGGAATGAAATTTATTTAGTCCTCTTTTAGTATATTGTAACCTCAGATATTTGTGGAAATAAAACCTGGCATCTAAATATTAAGCATTCTGTGTCAATTTCATGAGTTTACAGGCTTCCTTTCTGGCATTTCTGTGACAATGACCCAAAAAAGTGACCCCGCTACTTGTGAAATGTGCACATAAACTCATCTCTGTGAAGAAATGGGATTTTAGCAATACGTTAGGGAAGTTAGGAATGTGTTGGGACCTCAACTATCAATTGAATTTACTCGCTCCCACTTTCATTGTTTGTAATAAAAAAATCAGGTATAGTGCCTTTAACTAGTTTCAAGGGGAAGCTTTCGCCCCCTACTGACTAACGCCTTCTCCAGGACAGCGTCCCAGGTGTGGGAAAGGGTGTATGCTCCGTCGTCCTGGTTCATTGATGTTGGTGCACGTTTCCTGATCTCGTCAGGCGTCAGTCAGTAGGGGGCGCAAGCTTCCCCTGCTGACTGGTAAAGCAGCCTCAGACATGTCACTTCACCATCACATGACGCTTCTGACGAAGACCACACACTGCAAAAAACTCATATCTTAGTAAGTTAAGTAATCTAGAAATTAGTTAAATTTTCTTGAAATAAGTACATTTGTCCTTGGTTTGAGAAACTAATTTCAAGATATACTGTATGTTATTTTTGAGTGTGCTGAGGCTGTTTTTCTTCATTTTAGTGTAAAGAATCTTGCCCCATGGACAAGCATCTTGAAATTAGTTTCTCAAACCAAGGACAAATGTACTTATTTCAGGAAAATTTAACTCATTTCTAAATGACTTAACTTACTAAGATATGACTTTTTGCAGTGCAGGAGTGGTTACTAAAAGAACGCTAAAAACTGTTTAAACTAAGAAGACAGTATGAACTTTTTCAAAAGTTTATAGATAGGTAAATCATGTTATGATCAGAAACATCAGAGGTGCCTATCGAGCACTCTTCCCCTCTGTATCAGTCAACAACACGGAAGAAGGTGCGTGAGAGAAAAGTGAGTAAAGTCCTTATTAGTTGACCGCTTTGAAGTAAGGGGGATCCAATGAATAAATGACTCAAGGGCAGGACTCCAGTGTGCTCCCAATTTGGTCAGAATTATCATTAAATATTTACTTGGTTGCACCAGTGCACCTGTTGGATCTTTGTCACATCCTCGTCTTAAGCCAAATCATGTCACGATAAGCAGTGGGGAAAAAGCTGAGACTTGCTCTGCTGTCACTGCCGAGCTGAGATCAAGCTGCTGAAACTAATGTACGGAGCTCAGGCATTGGCCAAGCTCACTGCCCAAACTTCAGTTTATTTATTGTAGCTCATTTTTCTTCTTTAACCCCAGTGATAATAGAGCAACAGATAGATAGATAGATAGATAGATAGATAGATAGATAGATAGATAGATAGATAGATAGATAGATAGATAGATAGATAGATACTTTATTAATCCCCCAAGGGAGAAAACATTCATACAATTTATAACGATGTATATTCTCAGTCTTCCAGTTGTTTGATTTAAACTTAAAACGAAACAACAGGGTACTGTATTCTGAATACTTAGAATACTTTAATATTGATTTGCATTACATGTATAAATGTATGATGAACATGTATATACATTATATTTAATTTATTTACCACCATTATGAACCCAGAAAAGCATGTTACAAATGCACCTGGAGCTCAGCAGATACAAAACCTTTCCCTGGTCGTTTTGATCTTCTCTCTCTTGATGCCATGCAATAGGAAGCTTACATTTAATTATTAAATTTGATGAGTATCACAATGTAATCCTTTGCATTTAGAAAAGTAACTGTACTTTAAATACCCTCAAATTAAAAAGTAACTGTACAAACTGTACAAAATGAGTATTCTAGATACGTATAAGATATGATAAAGTTTATTTCCAAGAGGAAATTTGTCTTGGGCTACAGTGCTATATTAGCTGCTTTACATAAGTATAAAAGAAAACACCACAGTACATGTATTCTAAATACATGTATTCTGTTCCTACACACCACTGACTGGTGCTAAGTAAAGTAATAAATGGAAGTAAAGTCACTGCTGGCAAAGAGCATCGAGCATTGAAAGAAGTAATTACTCTGTTTTCAGAGTATTATTTTGCTGTTAATTTACACTACACCGCTCAAAAGCTTTTTAATTTGTTTTCAAGACTGTTTACATTGTATCATTCTCATTGAAGGCATTAAACTGAATGAACACATATGGGATTTTGTAGGAAATGAAAAATGCTGAAATAACTCAAAATATTATTTATATTCTAGATTCTTCTAAATGACACTTTGCTCTTTTTCTTTTGGCATTTTCTCACTGAGCTTCATCAGGGTTTTGAACAGTCTGTGAACTGAAAACCATTTCTGGTGACTACATGGTGAAGCTCGTTGAGAAAATGCCAAAAGTGTGATCAAAGCAAAAGGTGCGATTTTGATTTCATCTTTTTTGGTTAAAACATAATTCCATATGTGTTCATGCCTTCAGTGAGAATCTACAATGTAAATAGTCTTAAAAATAAAGAAAAAAACGTCAAAAAGTGACCCCAAACTTTTGAGCAGTAGTGTACACAAACATGAATTCAATTTATTTTCTTGTTTGTTTGTTTTTATACCCTGAACATAAATCAATATTTAAATTATTGTCCAAAACCTAATATGAGCAGTTATAATAACAATAAAAAGATAATTGTTGTGTAATTGTATTTTAAATGATATTCTGGTGTCCCTAAATGAAAAAACTTGTGAGCCCCAGTGCATCCAAGCCAAAATGTGAGTCTGGAGAAGCCTGGTCGGGTGCACCATACAAAGAAACGTTGACAGCCACTTACTACTAAACCTACATTTTGAAGAAAAAAAACCATAAACAGTTTTACTTTTCATCCCATCCTCGTTTTATACTTGTGTTGTGAAATATTTAACTCAATGACAATTCAACTTTGCTACTCCTTTAAAAAGTGATTAATTTCTTGTTCATTCTTTGTTATTACAATAAAACAAAGGCTTTTTGGTTTAATATTTCATTAGGCCATTGAGGGAAAAAAGTTAACATTTTACCATACAATATTGATGAGCACTTAGTCGCGTGGTGTGTGTTAGGCCGAGTGCATTAGTGGCTCAAAATCATTAGATACACTCAAGACACTGCATTATTGTCAACCTTCTGCAAGTATGGGTCTACAGGATCTGAAGAGGCTTTCTGTAATCAGGTTAAATAATGGTAAACATCTTGGCTTTTCCGTGTAAAGACCATGATGTTAAATTAATGCCAAGAGACCGGAGATTCTAATCCAATGTACTGTATGTATGGCTTGGTCAGCGAGACTACGTGCTTTATCAGCTCTGTGGTGTGGAACTCGGCGTGATTGCGAAAACATTACGGGGAGTGCCAACCTCCTGTGGACAAATTTGAAGATCTGGGGAGACGGGGCCTTCTCTGTTGCAGCCCCAAACCTCTGGAACTCCCTGCCCAAGCACATCAGAGACACATCCTCACTCACTTCTTCAAAACATCCCTCTAAACATACCTCACCTACTATTTACCTCCATTGTTAAGCATCTTTGGGTATCTTGAAGTGCTATTACTATTATTATTATTACAAAATGTGTACATATTCACAGATATGTATAAGCAGAGTACCTACTGTATTCTGATTCTTTATTCACATTGTATTATTTTCTTGTTATTGTTTATTTTAAGATTACTATTTGAGCTACTGTGACAACGCAATTTTCCTGATGGATCAATAAAGTCTGTCTAAGTCTAAGTCTGGAAAAAGTAAACTTGAAATGCGTACATTTTTCTTGAAATAACTTTTTTACACTGAAAGGCACTATACCTCATTTTTTTGTTACAACTAATGAAGGAGGGAGTGAGTAAATTAAATTGATAGTTGTGGTCCAAACACAATCCTAACTTTTCTAACACATTTTTAAAATCCCATTTCTTCACAGAGATGAGTTCACCAGCACATTTCACAAATTGCAGGGTCACTTTTTAGGGTCATAGTCCCAGAAATGCAAGGAAAGTAGCCCACATACTCATGAAATGGACAAAATGCTTTATATTTAGATCTACAGTATTATTTCCACAAATGTCTGAGTTTACAATCAACTAAAAAAGGACAAAACAAATTCCATTCCTAAAATCAGGTATAGTGCCTTTAAATTAAGAAAAAAAACATCTCATAGTATCTCGTAGTCTCAAATCAAGGGAAATTTCACTTCATTCAAGAAAATTATACTTACTGTATTTGTTCGACTACTTTTTGAAGTGTAATAAATATAATAATAAATGTCACACAAAACATAGCCATCTTCTGCTAAATCAGTAGGTGATCTACTGTATTAATAGTCAAAGAAGTTGAAGTTTGTCCTAAATGAAACTTTCCATCTGTAATTGGAGCGATGCAATACTTCGGTGTTTGGGATTGGCTGCTGGCAAAGTCCCAGATGCTCTAGCTTTTGAACAGAAAGCAGGTCATGCTAATCAAGCTCTGTTTCCTAGTGATCTAGACTAGAGCAGTGTTTCCCAACCAGGGGTACGCGAAAGGTTAGCAGGGGTCATTTCAGGTAAAAATAAGATGAAACAAATTGTATTTTTGATGATTAAAAATTGAAATTGAAAATCGAAAGTGCTTCAGAAGATCATTAACACTGCTCAGAAGATCACTGGCTGCCCTCTCCTCTCTCAGACAGAGCAATACAGAAGGCCCTAACCATCATCAGGGACACCTCACATCCAGGACACTCCCTCTTTCAATTACTACCTTCAGGCAGTAGGTACAGGTCCATTAAGACCAGGACAAATAGATTTAAGAACAGTTTTTATCCAAGTGCAGTTGCCACACTGAATGCTGCTAAATGTAACCGACCATGGGCACAATGTAACTGATGAGTGTGTCATGTGTTGCCTTTTAACATGTATTGATTTTTTTTGTTTTGGAATACACCAACTGCACTTTAAATTTCGTTGTACTTGTTGCAATGACAATAAAGATTATTCTATTCTATTATGGTCAAAGAAAATACATTTTTAAACAACATTTTTACAACTGTAAAGAGTGAGATTTTGAGAGTATTCAGCAGTCTTTTACCTGATAAATTTGAGTTTTTGTCATTCACTTTCTAACTAATCAACAAAACCATCAAAGCAGGGGGTTCTCGGGGTGTAAATGTGTAAATGAAAGGCCCAAAGGGTACGTGAGACAAAAAAGGTTAGGAACCACTGTAAAGCATGCAGCGTCTTGTAGTCTTTTAAGTTACCGCAAAAAAAAACAGTTTTATTTGTGTAAAAATTCTGAAATATCCCATAATTAGAGGCAATATACATTAGTTATTCATAGTATGTATTAAAGATCCCAGACAAAACAACAAAAACAGAATCCAATCGAAGCCACATCTCTCAGTGTAAACATAGCCTCTGTGCTGCTCCTTGTGCCTTGGCCACAACAGACGAGTGCGCGTTCACACAGAGCAGTGTTAAAGCTCAGCTGGTCATCCTCCGAGGCCAGAGAGGGAGCGCTCTTGTTGGATCTCCCAGAGGGAAGTGTGTACTGGCAGCCGTGGGTCCCTGTCCAGCTGCTGCCCCTTTCTGGAGGGGGCCGGAGGGTCAGAGCAGCCTCCCTGTGACACTGAATTATCTGCCTGAGTGTGATGGTGTGCCTGCTGGGAGAGACGCCCAAGATTGTGTAAGTCTTTACAGTGTGTGTGTGGACAATATTTATGCATAGTTTGGCTTCAAGCACATCTTTGTTTCTCAAGGTTTAATACTCATCTGCTGCACGTCAACATGGTGCCAGCGCTCAGATGAAATGCTGACAGAAGTGATAGTGTCCTTTTAAACACTTCGCCCTGTAGCAGCAACACTGACTGTTTCCCTATAAAAGTGAAGGCCAATGCACATGTTTAAGGATATTGCTAAGTTTACAATGTCTCGCAGTTGATCAATAAGGCCCAACATTTGTAATTGTGCATGATTGAGCAAAGTTTGAAAAAGTGGGCAGAGGTGTATCTTTCTCATGCTGAATGCACACAAAGCTGAGGGAGATTGGAGGGAGCAGACAACAGACAGCTGTGCTGAGCTGTGCAGCAGCAGCACAGTCTGTGGCTGTCATCCACTGAAGGGTGCTGCCTCAACCATTCTGTACATGGGACACGGAAAAGGCACCATCTTTAGTCTTTAATGGAACACTTTCACACTGTAGAGCAGCGGTCTCCAACCTGTTTTATGCAGTGAGCTACTTTTATGTAACAAAAATGGCAGTGAGCTACTTATGCTTTGAATAAACACGTGTAACGATGCTACTTAAAGGCTCTATACCAGATTTTTTTCCAAGTAGTGGAATGAAAATTTTGTTGTCCTCCTTTAGCATATTGTAAACTCTTTCGGGACTAGGTTTCGGGGCTAGGTTTGTAGAATTTCTGTGAAAGTGATTAAGGTGAACCCACAAGTTATGAAATTACACATGCTTATAAGCTCCGTGTGAAGAGCTGGGATGTTACAAATGTGTGAGCAAAGATAAAAATGAGTTTGGACACAAACCAATAATTGAATTTATTCATTGCCTCTTTCATGGTTTTTAATATAAAACAAAACAGGTATAGTGCCTTTATATCCCTTTAAATGGAATTGACCGCCAGTCAAAGATGTTATGTAATGTGTTTGACATTTTCAAAAGAATAACAGATATCATGCATGTAGAAATTAAGAAATCCTTTGGTGAGCTAAGGGCTGGTGAGCTACCGGTAGCTCCCGAGGTACTGGTTGGAAATCCCTGCTGTAGAGCAAAGAATATAAGGACCTTGAAATTCTTTAGTGGTTCTCAACTGGTGGGTCGGGACCCAAAAGTGGGTCGTGAACAGTGATGCCAGTTACGACTTACTTAGTTACTAGTTTCTAATATGACCACATTTTTCAGTAACTATTTCCAAACTGGTAATTATATCACAGTTACTTATCCAAGTCACTGTGAGTTACTATTTTTGTCATTTTCCTTTGTAAAAATGGTAGACCTTTAGAATACGGCCCGGTAACTACTGGTAACTACTGAGTAATTACTGAGTAATTACCCTAGTAAGTATCACTAAAAACAATAATTAGCAGTACCTCTTAGGTAATTAACCCTAACCCCCAACCCCAACTCTAACCCTAATTACCTAGTAGTTACCAGGCCGTATTCTAAAGTGCTACCGTAACTTACTTTTAAAATGATAAAAGTAATCAGTAAAGTAACTATTGGCTTGTTTCCACCTACCCTACTTAACCCTGCCTTATTTAGCTCTGCTCTACTTGGTGTGGTTTTGTTTCCATTACTTGTCCATGAGTATGCCTTTGCTGTGTGCTGTATAGGTTTATGTTCATAAAAACGTACCTGCTAGCCAGGCCTTCCCATCTACACACTTTTCCTATTCTTTACAAAGACTTTAAAGAAAGCAGGAGTGGCTGGCCAGGCTAAGTACCTGCTTGGCACAAAAAACATTTCTGAGTCTATTAGAAGGAGCTATTTTTATTTAGCTTTATAGGATTATTATTTGATATTCATTCGTTTGTGTTTGGGTCACAGGCTTTATGGATTGATGGTGGGTCCCGATACCACACCAGTTGAGAACCACTGCTTTAGTAAGTTTTAAATGGATTGAGAGCGCATACTAGTTTAGTTTAACTATGGTGGCCAAGTGAGTAAACAGCTCATCTGTACAATCAGATCAGATGACACTGAACATTCATTCAGTACATTAGAAACAGTGTTTTGGCCCACAATAATCAAATCTATCTCAATGTAAACACTCACACCCTTGTTAAACATAGCAAAACTTTACAAAACCGATACACTGACTAAATCATGCTGTTAAATTATAAGATGGGGTGTATCTGTGTGATCATGAATGAAGTGAAATGGAGAGAAGCCGAAACAGAGCCCGGAGTGTGCCTGTTTGTCAGATTCCTCGGTTCATTTCGGGTTAATTGAAGCCTTTAAAGTGCAGAGACACGTGAAAGAGGATCGAGAGGGATATGGGTAAAGCACCGCCCCTCTCTGGTAATGGCCTGGTTTGTTTGTTTTCATATCTTCTTCACTCAAGATCACGACCTAAACTTCTATGCCTCCTTACTTTGACAGACTACCCAGCCACCTCCACCGATGAACTCCTAAGAAGCAGCGCCTCAAACCCACTCCAAGTCATATCAATCACATCTCGCCACGCTTCACTTGGCCCACCCTTTCTGCATATTCCGATGTTGATGTTTTCTTTGACTTATCCGGCCTCCTCCAATACCGCACATGTAGCTATTAGCCAATGAGGGAATTGCTTCTTTCATTGGCGCGGCCTTTCATTCGCTCCTTTTAATCAAGCCTGTTAGTACTTCTTAATTAAGACATCACAAGCTTGTTTGATCACTGCGCGTGTATGTGTAGGCCAAAGAGGCACCGAGTATAAAAAGCAAATGGGGATTTCTCCGGCCTCTGTTGTGTGCAGAGATGACTGAGCAGCTTCAATTGGGCCGAGCACGCACACGCGCCTTCCATAGCGGCCCGCCCCGGAGGATTGTGGTGCGAAACTTCAGGCGCAAACACACACACACACACACACACACACACACACACACACACACACACACCTCCACAGATCCATACCAGACAGATGGTATCGGAGGCTGGGCAGAGCAGCTATCGAACTCCCGACAGTGGAGTTTGTAGAGATGATCACACGCACCAGCTCGTCGATACTGGCAATCCAGTGATCAAAGAGGAACAACTGCGCACAAAAATGGCACACAACAAGAAAGTTTGGCTTTTACTGAGCTAGTGTGGGAGTCTCTGATAAACCAATGAGAACAGGCACTAGGGACGGAAACTGGCTGAATGAATACTTGCAAAGCTGGTCTATGATTTACTGGCTAGTGGCTACATTATCCTGTCAAATAGAAATAGATGAAATAAAATGTTCAGGAAAGACTGCAAAATCTGATATTTAGTAAACTGACCTGTGGTGGAGTTTCTGGACATTCTAAAAATAACTTAAGTTCATCTAAGAAGTTAAAGGAGCCCTAGTATTCATTCAAAAGTATAACTTCACTGACAAATAAGAAAGGGGACCACTGTGTTAAAATGAAAAGTACATTTTATTCATATTCAGGGCCGGCCCAGCATAATAAGCAGACTATGCAGTTGCTTAGGGCCCCGAGAACACCACGGGCCCCCAATATTGCCTACATTTGTACTACAGGTGTTGTGCGCCAATCAATTTCCCTCAAATGTCTCCTTCAAATTACTAGTACAGTGCAAAAGAATTGTAGAAATTAGGTTTTGTTTTAAATAGTAAAATTAGTACATTTGCCCTTGATTTGAGTAATTTCAAGAATTCTGTTGTTTTTTTACACTTCAATTACAAAAAAAAAAACATATTAAAGATTTGTAGGCAAAAATTCTTCAGTCTTCATCTGTACTCACAACTACACTGTAGTTGAAGTGTAGGACGTTTCGATCTTAGTCCAAAGATCGTCATCAGCTTAATAACGACTTGAGCACGCTCGTGGGTTTCTTAAGAGTGAACCAGAAGGAGTTAACCTCTAAGCCCCTCCTCTCTTGGTACTAAACCTCACGTCGTTATTAAGCTGATGACGATCTTTGGACTAAGATCGAAACGTCCGACACTTCAACTGCAGAGTACAGATGAAGACTAAAGAATTTTTGCCTACGATGGACAACTCCTGTACGACTGAGAACCTACACAGGCATATTAAAGATTGTTTTGATCTAACTTTGAGTATGATTAGATATTTGATTCTTAATTTAAGAGTAAAAACTGTATCCCATTGGCAGAATTGTTGAAATGAATGACTCAAATCAGGGGAAAATTTAGTAATTTTAAGAAAATTGTGCTCATTTCAAGATTTCTTTTTGCAGTGTAATCTACTTTCTTTTACAAACATAGTGAAGGTGAAGGGGAATAAACTCTGTGTCAGATTTATTGCAATATATATTTATCTGAAATTAAATTGAAGTTGCGAGGGCACCATGACATGATTCCGCTTAGGGGCCCCTGATTTCTTGGGCTGGCCCCGTTTATACTATATCTAGTATATTACTATTACTTATTTTAATTGCCCTGTTTTTACAACAGACTGTGGGTTGTGTGAAACAGTATTTCGTTTTAATGTGCGCATAGAAATGACAATAAATTTATAATTAAAAATTTTGAATCTTTAGATTTTTTATGGTTGAGGGTCAGGTTTCAGATTTTTTATTATTTTTTTTCAGACAAAGGGCAGCACAGTGGCGCAGACGTTAGCGCTCTTGCATCACAGCAGGAAGGTCCTGGTTTGATCCTGTTTGTGTGGAGTTTCTCTTGTCTGCATAGGTTTCCTCTAGGTCAGGGGTCTCCAACCTTTTTTACCCCATGAGCTACTTTTGCGTAACAAAAATGGCAGCGAGCTACTTATGCTTCAAAGAAAAACATATAACTAGTCCTCTTGGACGACCAAGATGCTATTTCAACACAAAAAAGAAAAAAAATGACTGTAGTTTCAGCTTTATACTATGCTATATTCACATAAATGTTTGGAGATTTTTTGTTCAGAACAAAAATATGCATCTAACATTTGAAGTGTATGTAAAAATGTAGAAAGGCCTTGGCGAGCTACTTGGAAAGGGCTGACGAGCTACCGGTAGCTACTGGTTGGAGATGCCTGCCCTAGGTGCTCCAGTTTTCCTTACAACTAAAACATGTACAATAGTGAATATGAGTTGCTTCCATCAGGAAAGCGTTATCGGCTGTAAGGTACAAAAGCAACCGATACAAAAACTCTTTTATTCCTGTATCGGTTTCCCTTCTTAACAAGCGCGGTTAGCTGGAAGGCTTATGGTACTAATGATTCTGATTATGCTATTATGCTGTTCATCGTGCACAAGTGTAGATATTGTTGCTGTGTGGCACAGCCATGTCCCTGGTTGAGATTATTTAGATGAACCGACTGTTGTCCAACTACTACTACTGTGTTACTGTTGCTGTTCTTACTGTTGTCTGTAGTATTGTATTGTTGTAAGGCTGCTCTGGATGTATTGTATGTTGTGAATGTGATTTTGCACCATGGCATTGTGAGCCCAAGACAAATTTCCCTCTGGGACAATAAAGTTTAACCTAACCTAAGGGTCCACTCTGGGCTAGGATGTATGAGAGTGTGTATGAGAGTGCAGCTGTATAACAATGGATGGGAATTATGATTTTATTGTTAACATGTTCTGTCCCGAACAAATAAATAAAATAAAATAAAATGCTTTAGGCAATTACATGCTAATAATTCTCACTTTTGTCCGGAAAGTTGCACAACACAACATTAGAGCTAACTGGAGACTGGGCCTGGGCTCTACCATTAGCTGTGTTGGCCTCAGAGTTTGACCCCTGAAGGCAGTCTCCACACTGTTAGTGCTTTTCTCTCTAATGGTGTGAGTGGGTGGGATTATGTTGCTGTATATATGTAAAGGGTGCTGTACGTTCATTGAGGGCCCTAATGGAGGTCTCCGGGACCTCTATCCCGCGGCGGGCAGTGATGCACAGGAGCAGAGCGGGGCAACACAGTGGGGGGATGACACAAGAGTCGCTCTGACAGCCTTGACCTATATCCCCCCCTTTCTTCATAGAAAGAAGAGGAGTAATTGGCTCTGTGCAGTGTTATGAGCCGTAGCAAAAGTTTTATACCAAACAAAATTTTATGATGATTGGATTTCATGTTTTTTTTTTTTTCTCAAGGTTTTACTTTTTAGATTTGCCTAAAGTGCCACCATATAATTTTATATGTAGATATGAATTTGGTATGGATCATGGCTTGATGTTTGTGGCTAGATTAAACTTATGTAGCCCAATCCAGGAAATGTTGCTGATTTGGCCCTCATGGGGTCAGATAGGAGAAACTCAGAGTTACTTAACAATACTTCATTTTATTGAAAGCCCTATATTTTGGCATAATGAAAACCTTGATTCAAAGGGGTCAGTTTTTACAGTTCACAGACTAAAACATAATTTTTTTCGTGACAACAAGGATGTTACACAAATCAGCGACATTCCCTGGATTCACCCATGTAGGCTATATCAAAAGTGAATACAAATTACAATTTGCCAAATTACTGAAGTTGCTTCGGGTTGATTTTTAATTATTTATGGTCTGCTGTCCTAATTAATTTGAGTGGAATTGACTTGGTACCAATCGGATCGTTATTGAAGTCGCACATTGGCCGAGCAGTTCAGATTTTCTCAAAGACCTACTGTAGCTGGGAAGTAGAATTCATACCATAATGACTTGTCAGCACAATAACATCTATTCACTGCAAGACGTGCAAATGTGTTTCCAACCTAATGGCCATTCAATTAGTAGGGGCTGCTTATGTGCAAGTCGGTGAGAATAGTGCGTGTGTATGTGACTTTGACCTGTCCCGGCTCAGGCAACTCTTTCTGCCTGGTTTACTGATGGGGGCTGTTGGGCTTCCACACAATTTAGCAAAGGAAACTCTTGCACAGCAAACATAAACAGAGCGGCATTGATCCAGGCAATAACAGGCGGCAAGCACAAACCCACCACAGGATGGTTATGCAAAAATAATATATATGTAATGTACGTATATAAGACTTTTATGATCATTAGAAGTAAAGATACACTATTAGCTTTTTTGTTTTGCCAAATTTATAGGATATTCTAGTGCCCAAAAATGGATTAATGAAGTGTATGTTCAGTGTTCAGTGTTTTGGCCAGCTTTCAGCAAAAAACACATTTTGCTTTACACTGCAAAAAATATGGATATTTGCCCTTGATTTCAGTAAGTAAAAACAATCTGTCAGTGGGGTAAGGTTTTCTTGCACTTAAATTAAGAAACATCTTACACTTAATATTAGATATTGAGTCACAATTTACTTAAAACCAGATGGTTTTCTTATTTTAAATATGAAAATATGTATTACACTGGCAGACTTTTTAACTTGACAACTCAAAATTACTTGAATCAAGGTCAAATATTTTTCTTTTCAGTCATTTTATTGCATCAAAAATAATTATTTACAGTGTTATTGATATATTTTTCTGTGGCTCAATGTTAGCCTTAGTCAAAGGAATTGTCTCTATATCTGCCATCCATTCATCCATCTTCTTCCTTATCCATTGCTGGGTCATGAGGGCAACAGTCCAATCTGCCCATATTACACTGCACCAGTCCCTTATGGCTCCTCCTGCAGGTGGGTCCACAAAAGGACGGCCCCGCGACGCTCCTTCATCTTTGGGCGATGTAACTTTGATGGTCTTTTATCATACGGACAGTCACCTAGGACCTGTTTGCCATGGGAGACCCTATCAGGGGCATAGTCATAGCGCCTATAAGGTGCTAGTTCAAGGGGGGTCTCTATATCTTGATCTATATAGTTAAATGGCATGGATTTGTGATTTGTATACAAGGCTCCTACCTCTCCAGGGCCTGTAGTCTCCAGGACCTGGGGCTGTGCAGGTCAGATCACAGCCGACCCTTCTTACCCTGGACATCAACTGTTTGACCCCCTCCCCACAGGGTTAGGGTTAGGAGGCGACGGTCCATCTGGATCAGAACCTTCCGCCACAAGAACAGCTTTTTCCCCTCTGCTATTAAACTCATAAATGCTTGATAACATTTAATACTGAGTGACACTCAATAACTCTGTATCAGACTAAAGAACACTAAATAACCTGTTCCAGCCATTTGCACTGCTCTATTTGCACTCAGTGGTTATGTCCACACTCACATCTGCTGCTAATGTGTCTGTAATCGGTAAATCCACCCATTCAGAGGTGTCACTTGCCATTAGGCAAAGCAGACAGCTGCTTGGGACCCCCGAATTGGCAGGGGCCCCCAAAGAGCTATCTTATATATCAGATCTGGGCAAACCGGATCCGGCCCACCAGAGGATTTCATCCAGCCCGCGGCTTGGTGAGCCAAAATTTCTGAACATGTAAAAAAAAAAAAAAAGTCTCTAGCCCATTCCTATCAAGAGTTATGAAATTTTAAAGAAATAATTACAATGCTCAATCCAGCCGCTAGGGGGCAGCCACCATTTTTTTTTAAAGGAAGCAATTCCACACCTGTCCAGTAGAGGGCACTGACACTGTCTTATGGCCATACTGCCTTTGCTCTGCCTGATCCTGTGAAATTTCTGAAGCTAAGCAGGGCAGGGCCTGGTCAGTAGTTGGATGGGAGACTGATACATTTAAATTGATACCAGCTTTAAAATTGTGAGTGTTGTTTAAGAGTAAAGTAATAATAATGTAGCCTGTGTTCTAATTTTGCTTATTTGTGTCATAAGACTGATTCAAATACAATATCAGCATCTAAAATACACCAGATTGCACTAAATTACATCTATGTAATTCTAAATTTCCTTGTGGGAGGAGCCTCCAGACCCCCCACAAAAACATATTTTCATCTCACTATTTCTAAACTGCTGCTACAGCCCTGGTGGCACAGGCCAATGATGTGAGTCAAAACAATGCTCATTATTGTTATTCATTTATAAATAAGGTTAATAGTATTTTCCTATTTACAATATGCACCGAATTAAATTCAAGTCATCGTTTGATCCTGCCCTCGGACTCAATCCAGGTTTCTCATCTGGCCCATTGTAAAAAATAATTGCCCACCCCTGTTATATATCCTACTTACAGCAGCACAGCTTCA
>OMNZ01108337.1:32728-43403 GCA_900303255.1 Lesueurigobius sanzi
TATAATCACAATAATAATAATATAACAACAACAACATCAATAATCAATGAATTATATTTTATGGCTTTTAATATATGCAACTAATTATAAATGAATGAATTAAATAGATTGGTGACTGGTGGATAACGGCAATGATTGGTATCTGAAATTACATGAGAGTTAGTTGTCCCTGGAATAGGACAAAAGTATCACTACATCATATCTCTTGATTATAACTAATTAATGCACTGTATACTGTATCTACTGCTCATCTGAGAATGTAAAAGGGGGTAGGCGCTAACAAGCTGTGCTTCTGCCTACTCCTTTTGGGCATCATATCTGCTCTGTATATATATATATTTATTTATTTATGTATTCTCTTTCGCTTTGCTTTCCATGCTGATCTGTACCTTTATGTCCAACCTTGTGCAACTCAGATGCTCAAATAAAAAGACAAACGAAATGAAGTCATTATAGTTTGAATGTGGGCATTTCTTTATTTCAGAAATCACCCCAGCATTTGGAATTGTATGTATGGTAATTGTAATTTTGTTGTACTTTATTACTCTCGGGACCATCATCACATTGAGGTATCTACCGGATCTCCGACCATGTACACTGAAGGAGTAGCCTTCAGTGTACATTCTATAATTGCAGACAAATAAATCATTTCAGCACATTCTCATGATACAGCTGCAGTTTTTATTTTTCTGACTGGAGTGAGACAGTAATCACAAGGTCTTTGAAATACCCCGTTTCCTCCAGTTCCTTCTCAGCCCTTCTCCCCTGCCCCTTCGCACTATGTTTCCAGTCTATCATACATCCCCCTCTCACTGGGATCAGTGGGGCCATCACGCGCACACCTTTGATGTCTCCCGGAGTTAAGCTGGTTTTGAAGTCAGATTAGCGAATTGTAAACACCCTTTTAGACCTTCAGACTCTCCCCATAGAACGAGGGAGGCGCAGCGGCCAGTGAAAAAGTGAAAGAGTTGTGGGATTAACCCTGTACACTGCGGCACAAAGGTTAGGCCATCTTAAACCATGCAACATATCGCTCTGCGCAAAAACATAGTCTGAGGTGTTGCACTCCTTTATCATGCTCCTCTCCCTGTGCCCTGGTCTATTTCACTTCACGTTTTGGAGATGCTCTAGCAGTGTATTGAAGTAGACAGTGGCTCTGTGCGGTGCCCTCTTAGACACACATACGTATGCATCGACATGTACACGTGTATGCAGCCAGGGCACTGTTTTGCAGACCAGAAGCCCGTCTGTCTCTTTCACATTCCATTAGTTCCTGGAGCTACATCAGAGGGCAGAGGGAGCGCACAGACATTCCTGCAAGACGCAGATGTCAGGATCAAAAGTCGGCCTGACTCTTGTACGCAGCAGGGGAGAAAGACAAGGGAGGAGAGAAGGTAAAGGGGAAAAAAAATCACAATGGCAACCTATGACGAACATGTTATTTGAACATCCTGATTTGAGAACTTCAAATAGATGCCCTCTTACACTCAAGCCTCAGCCCATGCATTTCCATCTGCGTCGCTACTTCTCAGGGCTATTGTTACTCACTGCTCTCTCGATATCACGCTGATGGGAAACTGTGCACCATGCTGCCGACATCTTGTGCTGTATTTCAGTTAATAAAAGGCATGGGCCCAGATGGTATGTTGTAGTGTGTGTACGGATGGTTGTGGTGGTGGTGGTGGTGGTGGGGGAGTCCAGGTCTGCACTCTTTGGCTTCAGGCTTTTCCAGAACTGGCACAAGCCCAACTGGGTCATGCATGCAAAGGCTTTCTCTTTTCCTCCAACAGACACAACCACAAGAACGCATCTGCCTTCAACACGGGCAATGTACAGTTTGCGGAAAAGATGCACAAAGTCAAAGGTGCTGAAGTGACGAGGCAACTTCTCAAATGATTTCGGAGAGTCTGGAAATCTCTTGACACCGATCGATGTTAAGATTTCATATATATTTATTAGCTGTGTGCCGTAATCCTTTGGTTGTTCAGGCATGTTTTGGGCAGCACGGTGATGAGGGGTTTGCATGTTCTCCTCGTGTCTGTGTAGGTTTCCTCTGGGTGCTCCAGTTTCCCCTACCACTGAAAACACCGTTGTCCCACACTCGCACTCACAAACACACTCTCATTCATCTTGGTCTATTGTACATGTTTTGAGTGGTAGGGGAAACTGGAGCACCCAGAGGGATTTCAGGGCCGAGTGGGGCCTTACATGGAGTTTTTTTTCCCATCTGAATTAGGTTCTAACTGGCTGGTACAGGCAACAGCAGACACAACAACAATATCAATAGCTTCATAGTACGACTGTCCATGTCAGTGGTTCTGAAATTATCCGTCCATCCATCCATCCATCCATTTTCTTCCACTTTATCCGGGGTCGGGTCGCGGAGGCAACAGTCTGAGCAGAGATGCCCAGACTTCCCGATCCGCGCACACCCCATCCAGCTCTTCCTGGGAGATCCCAAGGCGTTCCCAGGCCAGCTGAAAGACCTGGTCTTTCCAGCGTGTCCTGGGTCTTCCCTGGGGCCTCCTCCCAGTGGGACGTGCCTGGAACACCTCTCGAGGGAGGCGACCAGGAGGCATCCGAAACAGATGCCCGAGCCACCTCAGCTGGTTCCTTTCGACGTGGAGGAGTAGCGGCTCTGTTCCGAGCTCCTCCCGGGTGACTGAGCTCCTCTCCCTATCTCTAAGGGTGCGCCCAGCCACCCTGCGGAGGAAGCTCATTTCGGCCGCTTGTATCCGGGATCTTGTCCTTTCGGTCATGACCTAAATCTCATGACCATAGGTGAGGGTAGGAACGTAGATCGACCGGTAAATCGAGAGTTTCGTCTTTCGACTCAACTCCCTCTTCACCACAACAGTCCGATACAGCGACCGCATCACTGCAGACGCTGCACCGATCCGTCTGTCAATCTCCCGCTCCATCCGTCCCTCACTCGTGAACAAGACCCCGAGATACTTGAACTCCTCCACTTGTGGTAAGGACACTCCACCGACCCGGAGTGTGCAGAGAAATTATCCGTGGTACTGTTATAATGACAACATCAACAGAAGGTGTGGAATGAGTCTAAATCTAAATTTGGCCCGAAATGACTTTGGTAATTATGCTATGAGGTTTACCTGGAAATGCCAAACTTGCATGGATTGTACTGCTGCCATCCCACTGTAAAGTAACTATGACTGCTGAAAATATTCCAGACTTTGCACACAAAAAAGTAGCTCCTAATCTAAATCTTCTAAATCGAAACTTGCTACATCACCAGATAAATGGTCAACAGTCAATCAAAAGAAGCCATTTACGCTGTGTGAGAAGGAGGTAAGCAAAAGCCATGGGACTGGGATTCCAGTAGCAAGCAAGGAGTCAAGATGGTAGCGGCAAGTGCAGACATATGTGCAGACGCAGTGAAGGTAATGGTGGTGGATAGGAGGCTAAACACTTGGGGCACGGCACTGAGAAGTACATAGAAAGACAGAAGGACTTAAAAAAGAGCCACAGGCCGAGTAGAGCTGTCAGCACAACCAGGGAGCTGAGAGACCGCATAGTGTCAGGAAGCAGCGTGTGCCTCCAAGAAGCACAAAAGCTGCAAAACCCAATGCAGGTGTGACTTTCCATGATGGGTGTTTAGCACAAAGACATTGGCGACAAATGACAAGGTGACGAACAACATACAAAGTGGACACTCGGTTTATTTGTGGCTTGTACTCCTTCAAGTACGTGGCATAGTGGCACAAATCCATACTAGCGTTTGTTTTTGAAGTAAATTGATGGAAATACTGATAGCAGTGCAGTAGGATGGCCTAGGGTTTAAGGCAGGAGTTCCCAAAGTTGCCAAATTGGGCAACAGAGGGCCAAACGCAATACTGTTTCACATGTAAATACCAAATCTAAACAGATCTATCTCTTTAGATCCTTTAATTACTGTGTGCTATTGAGGAGGACATGCCATTTGGTGTTCTTAGGTACTATAGAAAGTTTATTCAGTCACAAATGTATATCGATATAGTGCAAATCTGCGCTGTAATACTTGCTTCAGACAAGAAAAAGATTGACCTATTTTATTTTATAACCTATTTTTATTTTCACATTTTTTAATGTGCACCTTACGGAGCTTTGTTATACAGTGTGTATGTTTACATTTTATTGCGAGTTTTCAATAAAACTACTCCTATTTGGGTTTGACTGAACAATTCATTTCACAGCTCTCACGTTGTGGAAAAACTATCGGGATATATATCGTACATCGATATTCAACCTAAATTCAGTATATCGGGATATGACTTTTGGTCCATATAGCCCAGCCCTATCTAATCACCATCTCAAGGGCAGAGTCAAACCCCTTGAAGGGCAGAATTTGGCCCGCAAGCCCCACTTTGGGCACCCCTGGTTAATTGTATAGGGTACAGTACCAGTGAAAAGTTTGGAAACACTTTTTATGTACGGTTTTGTCTTTATTTTCTACACCATGTACATTGTGTGGTTCTCATTGAAAGCATTAAACTATGAATTAACTTATGGAATTGTGTAGGAGATTATTTTTAGTTTCATTCAGGACCATGTACAGATACATAATACAGACAGGCAAAGATGTTTGTACCAGATTATAGCTTAATAGCCAATTTCCATCTGCAGTCCTTAAAAAGAAAAGAGAAAAGGAGAAAAGAGAGGACAGAGTACAATTAACAAAACAACTTTCATACATAGCCCTCACTTGGACTCACACATTCATCTTATCATACACTGTATTATGTGGCAATAAAGGTTGAAGTAACTCAAAACATGTTTTATATAGTAAATTCTTCCAAATTGGCAGCCTTTATTCTTGGCATTTGCTAAATGAGCTTCATAAGGTAGTGACCTGAAAAGGTTTTCAACAGTCTGAAGTGAAAACCATTTCTTTGGACTACAAGTCCAAAAAGATCCTCTACCTCTGCACAAACAGCCTTTCCATTTAAACATTTTTTCTCGAAACTTGAAAAACCACATTGATAAGCAGCTGTGTCAGCATCAGTCCATTTAAATTGTAAATGTAATGTAGTAGCATGCAGCTTTTAGTATTTTGTATGGATTTTATGAAATTTAGATTATATTATTTAATAGTCAGCTAAGGTCAATAATGTATTAATAATGTTACTTATGCTACTGTGACCTATATTTGTAAAGTGTATTTTAATATTGTGTGACCTGGGGGGACTACAGATAGAAATTAGCAATGGCTAAATCTGGTACAAAGCATCTTTTCGTTAAGATGAATGTATTTTGTACATGGTCCCTGACAAATAAACTAATAAACTAAGTGTGAAAAGCAGTAATCAAAGAAAAAAGCGACCATTTTGAAGAATCTATTTCAAACTTTTGACGTCCAAACGTTTGTCTGGTACTGCATGCTGGACACTGTGCAAGCATCAACATGGAGAGATCATTTCCAGCTTTGACAATTTGCTGAATGTCTCTACACGCTTTTCAACCCTTTCATGTAAATCCCACAGATTAGCCCTGTTTTGCAACGGTAAAATAATCCATTAAATATTGATGATCCACACAAAACCTGATCAAAAGTACTAATATTTCCAACTCTGACATTTCACCAAAATCTGAACTTGCACAAGGAAACCAAGCAGACAACAATTGTCTTAATCTTTTGGTGTTTTGGGGGTGCTGTACCTGTAAATATAGGTTGTCTGGGACTGATGATGAAAGCTGTTCTGGGTCTTGTCCCACCTGTGTGTGTGTAATCTCCCTTCAGCCACCTGCCGCTCCATGGAGGCAGAGGGCACTGATTACATTAGTCCTCCGAGGCCAACGCGGATCAATACAGTCACACTTCAGTCCAATACTATCTGAGCCACTCGCTAATGAGAGCTGGAGAAAGGCCTGCAGCAAAACAAGGCAAGGGTAAAATAAGATAGCTCTGTTCTGTCGTTTATTCGTCAGGGGAAAATCATTTTATAGATCTGTCTTCAGAAGTAAAATCCAGATTGTCTTGTGCTATACTGTCTCTAGTCTATACAAGCACAGAATGATTTGTGGAAAATAATTAATTGTGCTGCACCCATTACAACTGAGACTAGATTTGCAATTCATGTTTGAAAACCAAGAGTCAGATCTGAGATCAGAATTAAAACATGTCAAGATGCTGTAACACTTGGAAAAGACTGAAATATGAAGTGCTGCATGTTTGTAGAGGTGCAGGACTAGCAGATTTTGTATTTTGATGGGGACTGGACATACAGTACATAACAAGAGCTAGTAGAGAGAGTGGAACTAGAAAGTTGGCTTGCTACCAGAGACAGGATTAACATTATTGTATTAAAACATTGGATGCATCAAGCCTCGTTTGTGTCATTTTAACAGATTTAGAGCTGGTCTTTCTGCTTGGATCTCTGTCCCATTGTCTATCACCGCTCTCCATTTTTGGATCTCTTTTCTCTCTCACATACACTGTTTAATGATGGTAATTTTCTACCCAGGTCCGAGTGTGAGCTGATGTGGTGAAGCTCTTGGCCCCCCACTGTTCCTGATGAGGCATGATGGGAAATTACCCAGAGCTCTCTGTTGTCAGACTGTAACTCACTGTTTGGTTGTAATAAGCAGTCGAACCCCAGCACATGTGTTTCTGTGCAGACGCACACCTCTGATTGTGTGTATTAATTACACTGTGAGTGAGATGGTGACCACAGCTGTGTGCACCACGCCCTGCTCTCTGGGTCACTTAGGTCGTCCTCCGGCTGTAACAGCTATAGTGCCGACGCAGTTGGACACAATAATAGGAGTTCTTCTCGCTGGGCTGTGTTCAGATACCACTCAAACACTTCACTCCTCTATCATCTATCACTTCCTATCTCTGAGTCGACATTTGCAGGTGCTGCTGAGAGTGGCCGCCTGCCGGTTATTGACTGATGTGGGCGAGGTGCGGGGCTCGCCGGGGCACAGGAGCTGGGTGAGAGGACTGTGTGCAGCGGGCGGTGGGAGGCTGCCCCTGTCACTGTGGTGCATCACCTCCACACAACTGCTGTCACCAGCAAATGGAGCTGTACTGGAACCCTGGAAGGAGCGTCCCACTGGGCTGTGCTTCGCATCAGCTTGAGACCAGTGGGAGACTGCAGGTTCTGTTTGATCAACATCAGTGGACGTCCACTGGCTTCAAACCTACATGCAGTGTAAACACACACACACTGCTCCATTGTAGACCACATAAACACAATGACCTTTCTATTGATAAGGGTGGGGCCGTAGTTTTGGTTGGAGCTTTAGTAAGGATTCATATCCTTGAAGACAATATGATTGTGTTACTATTATTCTTATTCTTCTATTTTATTATTATTATCATATTTTATTGATTACTAAACCACCAGGCCACAGAGCTTAGTGCTTTTGCTTCACACCTGGTTCCAATCTGAGCCATGTCGGGCATTTCTGTGTTTTTACATTTGTACTTTTTATAACACCAAGTGACAGGGGGTATATTATACATATATTTTTATTATAATTACAGTATTTACAACATTGACCATTTATGTACTGTAATATTGATTGGTGGGTTATGGTCAGAGGGGATGGGGGCAGGGGGACATTCAACATTGAAAAACATTGTCTTGGTAGTGTGACAGTGCGTGCGTGCGTGCGTGCGTGTGTGTGTGTGGTAAGTAAATACATTTTTATTTTACTATATTCTTTGTTACTACAACAATACTGTGCACAACCAACACACACTGGACACTATCCATTTCACGCCTCTGACCTGAGGATTACCATTGCATCAAATTCTTAGAAGAAGGATTTTTACTAAAACAGTACTTCAGTACATGTCAACATGATTAACACGAGCACAGTTATCACCAGATTACTGATGTCTTCAATAGAGCTTTCCAGAAGTTTAGCTTCATACTGATACTGCACTGTTCATACATGCTGTACATACATACAGTACATCATACAGCAGCATTGGGCTGATGCGTACTACTGAACTTAACCAGATCGCCGTTGGCCAAATGTTGGTAAAATGGCAAAGCCAAAGTAAACTGGTGTGCTTGAGAACAGTCTCAGACAGGGCACACACACAGCTCTGCGCCAGCAGCTGACAGTAAATAAAACTAGAAGCCCTCCTAATTAGCTTTCAGCCCCAGGCACAAAGACAGAAAGTGTGTCAGTCTTTCTTTGTGTTGCATGATTTGATGCCAATAGGAAACATAGTTTAATAAGCTGTGCGTCATTTTCAACAAATGTCTCTGTTTAGCTGAAAGCCTAAATTAGTTTTGTCCTGAAATATATAAAAATATAAACATTATCAATGTAGGGCAAACTGACAGTGCTGACTGAGAGTATTACATGATGCAGTGGATATTTTCCAAATCTTTTACTTTTACATTTTCTTTCTATTGCATTTTCTGTTTTTATTTTCTGTTTATTGTTTATTATTGGACTCCTATTAGTCTTTACCTATTTTTGTTGGGGTCCAAGCAAGTGCAATATTAAAACATTGCATCAAAAATATACAGAAAAATATCGTATAAAACACAATGAAATATTAATAATTAATATAATGGCAATTCAAATGTAATGCAATGTATTCAATAAGAGGTTGTGTATTTTCCTCTGATTCTAGCGAGTCAGGAGACACTTTGGTAATGATACACCACTGCCCCCTGCTGGTTACTGCTAATACATTGTGTATATAATATTCCGAACAAAAAATAAGATTATATGTACCTTTGGCATGGATAAAAATCTGTATGTAAATATTAATTGAGTATTAAGTATATTAGATATTATTCTGTACTTACCAGCAACAGAAATACCACATCGATCCCAATGTCATGTCCGTCACTCAAGAATCTGAGAACGTATATATAACGTAGGTCACAGCAGATGCCCCGACTGCAAGGACAGGGAAAAGTAGGTCTTAGTATACAGTAGTACAAAACATAAATTATATACACTAATACAAAACATAAATTATTAGATACAGTTCAAATGGCATAATTCTGACAGCTGTGAAAGTTAATGTATGAATATTTGAGTGCACCTCATTCACACCTCACAGGTGCCACAAGTTTTCTTGACCTCACTCACCTTTAGGCTGAAGCTTTCCCATTTCAATTTGAAACTTTTCCTGTAGATCGCAGGAATGTAATAATTTCCCTATGAAGTATAGGGCATTTTATGTGTGAACATTAAAATGGGATATTTTTAAATAATTGTAGTAATTTTTAATAATTGTAGTAATTTTTAATAATTGTAGTATGGCCGCGTACATGGGGGGGGGGTTAGGGTTAGGGTTATCCACATAAATTGATGTCCAGGTATTGACAGGCTGTATTAAAGCATCTTATTAGATGTTTGACATTTTCTTGGTTTCTAAGTTATAGGACAGAGTGAAAGGGTAAACTATCCCAAAAGAGTTTGCCTGCTGTATTTACCCTTAATTTAACTCTTTCTTTATCTTTCTTCATTCTTTATGTTCACACGTGTGATTCAAATGTTGTGCATAGCTTATTTATTATATTAAGCATGTTGTTAACCTCGGATTGATAAGAAATGTTTAAAATGTGAATTTAATTCAATACTTATATTCAAGGTTTCAAAACATAGATACATATAATTATGTAAAAACTAATATTTAGCTGGAATGGGGGAAACATAGTGACCAGAGTCTGAGTTTGTGTACCATATGAGATGAGACAAGTACAAACTACACATCTTTAACTGTGTGTGGCAGTGGCCCTGGGGCCATGAATGACTATGAGTGGACTATCAGTCGCAGTATAAGGCAAGGACCAATTAAGAACATTAATTATGCTTCCTTGGCACCAACTCTATCAGTGTCTTTTTCGCCTGCAGAGCCTGTAGACGCACGCTCCCCTCGTGACATCATCCTGTAAAGTTGAGGAAGTTTGTCATGTTTGGCAGAACTGGACTCTCCGGAACGAAAGGACAGAGGGGTCTTACTCAACCACAGGGTAAGAAAGTGAAGTGGCTCAGAAAATGCACTGTGATTGTAAAAACGGCTACTGCAGAGTTGTCCTAGCATGCTGTGAAAAGAGAAGACAGATGCAACATGCTTTAGATCAGTATGGATCTTAGATGACAAAATCACAGCTAACTGCTAATAGGCTTAATGCTGAAGTGCCTTTTTGACACTGAAACAGAACATCTGCAGAGTGTCGCTTCACACAGTGATGTTCATTAAAGAGATTGAGTTTAATATAACCTGCGGCATATTGATGCTAAATTATTCAATTTGTTACAGTTTGTCAATTAGAGACTGGAGCATTCCCTGCAAGAAATAATGTTTGTAATCATATGGTAATTGGTAAACAGCCTTTATGTATCTCCCTTAGACAGAATGAACAGCAAAACTACATATACATACATATACATACATATATACATACATATACATATATATACATATATATGTATACATATATATACATATATACATATATATACACATTTCTACACAATTATTCCTTTTTTTGTCTGTCCTCTTTCTAATAGTGTCTTTTGTGCATTTAGAACTGATAAAAGTTATATTTCATGTGGCCTGTGGTGATGACTTCAGTTTCAGGTTTGGGTTTGTGGTAATTGACCATACTGTACTGGCAGGCCTTCATTTAACAGAAAGTACATGTTGTAACGTGAGACTCTTTTACTTTTACACTGCCTAAATACTACACAA
>OMNZ01108337.1:43423-57864 GCA_900303255.1 Lesueurigobius sanzi
ACACATACATATATATATATATACACACATACATACACACACATACATATATATATATATATATACACATACATATATATATATATATATATATATACACATACATATATATATATATATATACACATACATATATATATATATATACACATACATATATATATATATATACACATACATATATATATATATATATATATATATATATATATATATATATATATATATATTTTGCAGTATATATACAGTATATGCATTATTACAAACTAAAGAGCGTGAGGTGAATATTTTGACTGTTTCTTAGGGATGATGGTTCGTCGTCAGCTCTCAAGAGACTGGAGCAGAGCCAGTTCACAGATGAGATGGACTCTCGGTTCGGATTTGACCGGATCAAAGACCCAGGGGAGAAGACCGGATGGCTCATAAACATGCACCCAGTAGGTCAACAATGGTTCTGGATTATTTAGGCCTGCACAATATACCACTAAATTATAGTTATCACAATATTCACATCGCCACAGTGTATTTGCAACAACACTAAGGTGAGGTCTAATTTGTGTTGAAATGGTTTGGTAAAATATCACTATTATTCCAGTATTCATTACAACATTCAAATATTGCAATTTTGTCTCGTATTGTGCAGCCTTATTCAGTGTGTAGTCATTTTACGATCCCGCAATAACAGATATAATGCCCAAACTAGGCCGAGATCCTGGATGAAGACAAGAGGCTGGTTAGTGCTGTGGACTATTATTTCATCCAGGAAGATGGGAGCAGGTTCAAAGTACGTTACAAAAGCCACACTCATTCATATCTTCTACAGAAATCATTATTCATTGCATTTTCAATTTCCTAGGTTGCTCTTCCTTTCAAACCATATTTTTATGTAGCAACTAAAAAGGTCAGTTGTTAATTGTTATTTCCTATACAGGCAAAATATGTTGAATTAACAAATATGTGCTCTGAGTGCAGAATTGTGAGAGGGAAGTTATCTCTTACCTGTCCAAAAAGTTTCAAGGAAAAGTAACAAAGCTTGAAATAGTTCCCAAAGAAGACCTAGATCTGGTGAGTGTTCGGCGTCCACAGCTTTTTGCATCCAAGTACTTAGAAAACATGCTGAACTGTGTATTTTGTCTAGCCTAACCACCTCGTTGGGCTTAAAAGAAACTACATCAAGCTGGCATTCAACACGATGGACGACCTGAACAAAGTCAAGCGTGAGATCTCTCCAGCAGTGCGTAAAAACAGAGAGAAAGAGCAGTCCAGTGATACATACACTTCAATGTTGTCAAGGTGGACCATCGCAAAGAGATCTGTTGATAAAACTTGTATATTGCATGTGTACATTAACGTACTTTGAATTTCAGTGCATTGTCAGGTGGAAGTGTAATGTCGGTGGACGAAGAAGCAATGGCCAAAAGTATTTCCGAACAGATAGATAACATCATAGATATGCGAGAGTACGATGTGCCCTACCATGTCCGTGTGTCGATCGACTTGAAGATCCATGTGGTAATGGATATACAATTTAATTTGATGTTTAAATAAATCAATGCTTCCGAGTATAAAATATTGTTGTTTTCAGGCTCACTGGTACAATGTTCGATACAGAGGCAGCTCCTACCCCCCAGAGATCGTACGAAGAGATGATCTCGTTGAGCGGCCTGTATGAGTTTTATACGTGCATGTTTGCATTATTTAGATCCTACAATGGGCACCTTGACGTACGTGTTGTAAACAGTTTATCTCTTTTCATAGGATCCTGTTGTTTTAGCTTTTGACATAGAGACCACAAAGCTTCCACTGAAATTCCCAGATGCGGAGACCGATCAAATTATGATGATTTCATATATGATTGATGGTCAGGTATGTTGGATTATTTTATCCTGTACTTACTGTAATTCTATATTATATTTTTGAGTCTTGTTACACCGTGTTTTCTTCCAAACAAAGGGGTTTCTTATCACCAATAGAGAGATTGTTTCAGACAACATAGAGGATTTTGAGTTCACTCCAAAGCCTGAATATGAAGGTCCCTTTACCATCTTTAATGAAGATGATGAGGTAGGTCTTCCATTCCCCAGAAGTTAAATGTTTTGATGCATGTCTTGTAACAAAGATTGTGTCTGCAGGTGGCCCTACTGAAGCGGTGGTTTGATCATGTTCAAGAGACCAAACCAAACATTTTTGTGACCTACAATGGAGACTATTTTGATTGGTGAGATTTTAGTCACATGTGTATGTTCTTCATATACTTTAATGATGAATACTCTAGCATCCATGGTCTCTGTATAATGTTCACAGGCCTTTTGTGGAAACACGGGCGACCCTTCATGGACTGAGCATGCACAGAGAGATTGGTTTTCAGAAGGATAGCCAAGGAGAATACAAGTCCAGTCAGGCCCTCCACATGGACTGCCTAAAGTATTATTCTAACAACAAATAAAGTTTGAGTTATTTCCACTTGATTTTAAAATAATGTTATGCATTTATGTATTTATTTAACAGATGGGTTAAAAGAGACAGTTACTTGCCTGTTGGAAGTCACAATCTGAAGGCGGCTGCCAAAGCAAAACTGAGCTACGACCCTGTGGAGTTGGATCCAGAAGAGATGTGTCGCATGGCAACTGAGGAGCCCCAGGTAAGCCATTCATGAGTACTTTTTATTATAAATTTAAATGTAAATTTATACATTTTAGAATTTGACTGGAATTCAATGCTTGTGTTTTTTGTCTATCCTAGACTTTAGCCACTTACTCCGTCTCTGATGCAGTGGCCACTTACTACCTCTACATGAAATATGTCCACCCCTTTATATTTGCTTTGTGCACCATCATTCCTATGGAACCAGATGAGGTTTGTTAACAAAATGACCCACTATTAGTTATACTGTTTTAATTCACTGTGTGTTTCTTTAGGTGCTACGGAAAGGCTCTGGGACTCTGTGTGAAGCTTTGTTGATGGTCCAAGCTTTTCACGCCAACATCATCTTCCCAAATAAACAAGAGCAAGTGTTTAACAAACTGACAGACAATGGCCACGTTCTGGACTCGGAGACCTATGTGGGGGGTCACGTGGAGGCACTTGAGTCAGGGGTTTTTCGCAGTGACATTCCCTGTCGGTTTAAAATGGTATTTCACTCCTCAAATTCTAGTTCTTCAGTCAGATTGTCAGATTTGACCATTGTTTACTAGATCAATATCACAAACTATGACGTTTTTTTTTTTTTTTACAGAACCCAGCTGCATTTGACTTTTTGTATCAGAGGGTTGAGCGCACAATGCGTCATGCCATTGAGGAGGAAGAGAACATTCCTTTGGAACAGGTTACGAACTTTAATGAGGTACGTTCATTTACATTTGATATTGTGTAAAATATTTGTCATGTGATCTATATATGCTTTAAAATTAGATGTCCATCCTCAGGTTTGTGATGACATAAAAAAGAAGTTGACTTCTTTAAAAGAGGTTCCCAATAGGATTGAGTGCCCGCTCATTTACCATTTGGACGTTGGTGCCATGTACCCAAACATTATTCTTACCAACCGCCTCCAGGTACACACTAAAACAAGGTTCTTCTGTTTTAAATGCAATATTTTTTAACATTTCAAATATGTACCACCTACAGCCATCTGCTGTGGTTGATGAGGCCATTTGTGCTGCTTGTGACTTCAATAAACCTGGAGCCAAATGTCAACGAAGGATGACCTGGCAATGGAGAGGGGAAATCAGTCAGTGTTACTACACAATACATATTACAATGAAAAACATCACATTTGATCCTGAATTATTTAAACATTGCTATTACACTCTAGTTTAAATTAAAGCAAAATATCTATAAACAAAATGTATTATTCAAGTTATGTCTTTTTCCAGTGCCGGCGAGTCGCAGTGAATTTCACCGTATTCAGCAACAACTTGAGTCTGAAAAATTTCCTCCATTTTTCCCCAATGGTCCCCCTCGGGCCTTTCACTCACTGAACCGCGAGGAACAGGCCAAACATGAGAAGAAACGTCTTGCAGGTGCATAGCTTAGTAACTGCAATCTTTTTCTGCTAAAATGTGTCTCACTGCTATTTCTTTATGAAGTACAAGTTCATTCCTTTATTCCATTTTCTTGTTCTGTACTTTTGATCACAGACTACTGTAAAAGGGCCTATAAGAAAGTCCATGTTACCAGACTGGAAGAGCGGGTCACCACCATCTGTCAACGAGAAAACTCCTTTTACGTTGATACAGTCAGAGCTTTCAGAGATCGCCGATATGATTTCAAAGGACTTCATAAGGTATCTTTTTAAACACACTTTCAATACTGTACCTGCACTATTATTAGGGGTAAACCATTGATTGAGTTTTATGTATTTATTGTTTAATTTTTTGGATTAAAGGTGTGGAAGAAAAAGCTGTCTGCAGCCCAGGACAGTGGTGACGCGGCTGAGGTGAAACGCTGTAAAAATATGGAGATTTTGTACGAATCTCTACAGCTGGCTCACAAGTGCATTCTCAACTCTTTCTATGGCTACGTCATGAGGAAAGGGTACGAGTTACTCCAAGATGTTTTTTCACAGTTCAGCAGCACTGTTATTTTATTATATTTTACCTATGCTCTGTCTCTAGGGCTCGCTGGTACTCCATGGAGATGGCTGGCATTGTGTGTCACACCGGCGCCAACATCATCACTCGGGCCAGAGAACTCATCGAACAAATAGGGTGATTGTCATCTCAATAATTTGATGCAATTGCTCAAATTACCACTTAAGCCTGGCATTGTTTATCTTAATGCTGCACTTTCATGATTGCGCTGATGTCTGCCAATGCCACAACCTCCACTAAATTAATGTGTCTGGCTCGAACTAGTATGACTAGTTAATGCGGTCAATTAATAACACACAAAACATCCTCAATATTCAACCAGACCAGAAAGTTTGTACTGTCAGCTGAGTTTATGTGGTTTTGTGTGTGTACTTTTATATGCAAACTTGTATTATTCTGTTAATGTGATTTTGTTTCTTTCTCACGCTCTTAGGAGACCCCTCGAGTTGGACACTGATGGTATCTGGTGTGTTCTCCCCAACACTTTCCCTGAAAACTTTGTCGTGAAAACGAGCAATGAGAAAAAGCCTAAGGTGACCATCTCGTATCCTGGGGCCATGCTGAACATCTTGGTAAAGGAAGGATTTACTAATAACCAGTACCATGAACTGGTGGACCCTGCAACTCTCACCTACAACATTAAGTCAGAGAACAGTATCTTCTTTGAGGTGGATGGACCATATCTGGCCATGATCTTGCCTGCCTCTAAAGAGGAAGGCAAAAAACTGAAGAAAAGGTACATGCAACAAGTTCACTGAGATTTTTTTGCCGATTAGTAATTTTGCTTCAATACTAACAGTTTTATATTTTGTGTGAAGGTATGCTGTATTCAACGAAGACGGTTCTCTGGCTGAGCTCAAAGGCTTTGAAGTTAAAAGGAGAGGTGAACTGCAGCTTATTAAGATCTTTCAGTCTTCCGTGTTTGAGGCTTTTCTCAAAGGCACAAATCTAGATGAGGTCTATGCATCTGTGGCCAAAGTGGCAGATTACTGGCTGGATGTACTCTACAGCAAGGTCAAACTTTCTTTTTTTAAATATTTTTCTCTGTTCCTATGAAAAGCACATTGCATAAACTAATTTTAATCTACTACTTGTGAACAGGCGGCCAATATGCCAGACGCGGAATTGTTTGACCTGATTTCAGAGAATCGTTCGATGTCTAAAAGGCTGGAGGATTATGGAGAACAGAAGTCAACATCCATCAGCACAGCCAAAAGACTGGCTGAGTTTCTGGGAGACCAAATGGTGAAAGATGCTGGTTTGAGCTGCAGATTTGTTATCTCACGGAAACCTGAAGGATCCCCCGTCACTGAGAGGTTGGTTTTGTATTGGAGATTAATTGAACAATCCTCCCCGTTTTCAATGTAATTCAGGCTGTTTCCCCCCAATCCAATTCACTTGATTTTTTATAGCACATTAAAGAGCAAATAAGTTTCCAAAGTGCAGGCAACTTGACACATTTAATAGCATTCACAATTTGCTCAAAAAGGTTATATCAATTAAATTTGCTGTCTAAGGCTGGTTTTGCTTACTGGCTAACCAAACCATGATGCTACATAGATAATCCAGGAGGAGTGTCCTGTGGCAGTGGATTGTCTTGAGATTGTCATGTAAATTTAGCAATTGTTGGCATAAAAATTATAAGCCATGCCTCTTAAAAAAAATCTCTCAAGTGTGAGGAAGGACGAAGCAAAAAGGATTGGTCCCTGTGTAGTTCTTTGGGGAGACTCCACAGTGAAACAGGGTAGAGGACATGGTTGAGTCCTCTCTAACAGGTACTCCAAGGCAGACACTCAGTCTCTCAGACCATATAAAAGAATTTACTTTTGTCATATTTAAGATGAGCATCAAAACCCTTTGAAGGTTGACCCTGATGTCCTTGTTTCTTTTAGGGCAATTCCTTTAGCCATCTTTCAAGCAGAGCCAAGTGTGAGAAAACATTTTCTTCGGAAATGGTTAAAACTGCCAGGTTTACATGACTTGGATATACGCACGGTTAGTAGAAGTAAAACAATCATGCAATAATGTATGCAAGAATAGATTACAGAAAACCTTATCTTTTTACAGATTGTTGACTGGAATTACTACATAGAAAGATTGGGTAGTGCCATTCAGAAAATCATCACCATCCCAGCAGCACTTCAACAGGTGGAGGAAAACAAGCTTGATTTTGGAAATTGCTATTCTGTGTGGATATATTAATGTGTTGTAATTATGATTATAAGGTGAAGAACCCTGTACCAAGAGTCAGGCATCCTGACTGGCTCCATAAAAAGCTCCTGGAGAAAAATGACATCTACAAGCAAAAGAAAATCAGTGAGTTGTTTACAAGTGAAGGCAAGAGACAGGTATGTGCCTTTTTGATAATATGATGGATATGTGATTGTCTAATCTTTATTATTATTATTTATGTTTAACATGCCTTTTCAGGTTGCTCATCAGCCCCTGAGTGAAGGACAGACTCCTGATATTGAGGATTTTGGGATGCCAAAACCCATACAGCCAGCCATTCTCATCAGCACGAAAAGGAAGCGGCCCACACAGGGAGATGACAGTCAAGTGGAGTCCCAGGACCTGGAACTGACGCAGTCCTGGAGAGAGATACTGGGGCCTCCTCCCCCCATGGGATCAACAAAGGTAAGTGTGGACAGTGCAAAATTATTATTGTGTTTAGTGGAGCATGGGATTCAAGAACAGTGGAAAAACTGCTTAATGTTACTTGATATTGATGGACATCTCAAATTATTTATATGTTGCTAAATAGGAACAACATCTGGTTTGGCTACGATACCATAAGAAAAAGTGGGAGTTGCAGCTGCGACAGAGGAAGGAGAGGAAGAAGAGGCGAAGGCTGCTGGATGGAGAGGCTCAGTCAACAGGGGGGGGGGTGATCAGAGGTGGACCTGCCACTGGGCTGGGAAGTTTTCTAAGAAAGACTGCTCGCAGCATCTTGGATATGCCTTGGCAGATAGTGCAGGTATTTACATATAGAATAAAACTTTCATAACAAGTCTCAGTCATAATTTACATTTTCTTCACATCCAGATTGCAGAAACCAGTCACCCTGGTCTGTATAAGCTTTGGGCCGTGATAGGGAATGACTTGCACTGCATGAAGCTCAATATCCCACGAGTATTTTATGTGAATCAGAAAGTACCAAAACAGGAGGAGGGCTCCTCTTACAAAAAGGTATTGTAAGCTAATTAGAAAAACTTTCAGTAAGAAGTACTAAGAACAAAACGAGTACAAAGTTGTTTTTTCTGCACCAGGTGAACCGCATGCTCCCACGATCCAACATGGTGTATTACCTGTATGAGTACTCTGTACCAGAGGACATGTACCAGGAGCACATCAATGAGATCAACGCAGACCTCTCTGCTCCCGATATCGAGGGAGTCTATGAAACACAGGTATATTATTAGGTCGACACATTTTAAGATTTTTACTTGTAGTGGGTAAATGTTTTTATTTTCTCACCTCTAGGTCCCTCTGTTGTTTCGTGCCTTGGTGCAGCTTGGCTGTGTGTGCATGGTTAATAAGCATGGAGTGCGGGATCTTGCAGGCAGGGAGGCAGACACATATGACCTCGAGCATCTTGAGATGAGATCTTTGGCTCAGTTTAACTACCTGGAACCAGGTACTGCATTGTTGAAATATGGTTGTACTTAGAAATGTTGTGAAAAATTAAAAAGGTGTGCTTTAAAGTCCAAGAAATGATGACAAGCACCTTTTCCTATTTAGGAAGTGTGCGCCATATGTACTTGTATCATCACAGCCAAGGCCAAAAAGCTCTTTTTGGTCTCTTCATTCCATCTCAGCGCAAAGCTAGTATTTTCATCCTGGATACAGTAAGTAATGTTATTTATTGTCCATTTTTTTGTATTATTCTAGTATTAGACTTAAATAATATTATGATTCCATAAGGTACGAAGCAACCAAATGCCCAACCTGAGCAACTTGTACACTGCTGAACGTAGTGTACTCCTTGAAAAAACAACAGAGGAGCTCCTGCCTCCAGAGAAACATAACTTTGAGGTCCGAGCCGAGAGCGATGTGAAGGCCATCTATCGTGCACTGCAGCGCATATTGCTGCATTACAAGGTAAACCAATGTATTTTGTTAAATGCCAAGTACGTTTTAATCGTCTTCCTGTTGTAATACTGAAATTGAATGGCCTCTGTTAGGAGGAACGTCGGGGGCCCACACTGATTGCAGTCCAGTCAAATTGGGAGTTGCGGCATCTGACCACAGGGCTGTCTGTGCTGGAGGAGTTCCCAGTTGTTCCAGTGCATGTGATTGATGAGATCAACTATAATGTCCTTGACTGGCAGAGGCATGGAGCACGACGCATGATTCGACACTACCTCAATCTGGACAGCTGTCTCTCACAGGCATTTGACATGGCTAGGTATGAGTTCTAGTATGTTTGTGCTTGTGTAGGTTTAGAGATGCACAATTATTTACATACTGTTGTGTCACCAGGTATTACCACTTGCCGGTGGGAAACCTACCTCAAGATATATCCATATTTGGGTCTGATTTGTTCTTGGCAAGACATCTTCGAAAGCACAACCACCTTCTGTGGTTTTCACCCACATCCAGACCAGATCTCGGAGGGAAAGAAGCTGACGACAGTCGTCTGGTTATGGAAAGTGATGACAGGAGCTCTGTAGAAATCAATGCCCAAGGCTGCTACTCCACTGGTGGGTCCAGTATAGACTCGAATAACATGAGTCCCACAATTTCTAATAATAATGTGTTTTTTCATCAGCCTGTGTTGAGCTTGATCTGCAAAGTTTGGCAGTCAACACAATCCTCCAGTCACAACATGTAAATGACATGGAGGGTGGGGCCAGTCTTGGTGTAAGTTTTGATGTTATCCAGCAAGCCTCTTTGGAAGAGATGATGTCCGGGAACCAGGGAACCAGTACATTAGCGAGCTATGATGAGACCGCCCTCTGCTCCAACACTTTCAGGTGCAGTCCTTTATTCATTAACTACATGTTTTTTGTCTCATTGTTTGTATTGTACCGATATGTGATGCTTTCTGGCGTCAACAGGATTCTGAAGAGCATGGTTGTTGGATGGGTCCGTGAGATCACGCAGTACCAGAATGTGTACGCAGACAACCAGGTGATGCACTTCTATCGGTGGCTGCACTCCCCCAGCTCTCTGCTTTATGACCCTGCCCTCCACCGCACGCTGCACAACATGATGAAGAAGGTCTTCCTCCAGTAAGTGCTGTTATACTGCTCTGTTATTCAACATTTTGTATACAGTACACCTATGAATAAAAGCCATCAAACATACTTAACAAGACTGTTTAATGTGTTATTTACATTATATTTTCAGGTTGATTGCCGAGTTCAAACGTCTTGGCTCCACTGTGGTCTATGGAAACTTTAACAGAATTATCTTGTGCACAAAAAAGCGGAGGATTGATGATGCCATTGGCTACATTGACTACATCACTAACAGGTTGGTTTATTAAAATAGCTTATTATAATCTGAAAGTAGCATTATTTGCAACAATTACAGATTTGGGCATACATACATTGCTATATGTATGAACATATAGCAACGTATGTATGAACTTATATTACAAATTGAATGCAAATTATACCATTACTGTCTAAGATGAATACAAAATACTTAAACTCCTACTATCATGCATAAATAATAATGAGTGCTGGAGCAGTTGGTTATCAAAAAAAGAAGCACAGGTTTTTGCAGCTTTTGAACTCTCGGTGAATGCTCCCACAACCACCATCTTTTCTTATATTAGACATTGTTTATTTGACTTACAGTATACACTCCAGAGAAATCTTCCATTCGTTGTCGATTTCATTTTCTCGGTGTTGGGAGTTTTTGATGTGGATGGACCCAGCCAACTATGGAGGCATAAAGGGAAAGTTGCCCTCTAGCGTTTTGTATGGCGAGGTACTTGTGTTCCCTGCAATATTACCTTAGCCTCGCTATCCATTTTATTAATTTCAAACATTCGTCCATCACGTCCCCTTCTAGGAGGGAGCTAAACAGACCAAAAGCAAACGGCAAGGAGAAGATGACAGTGAGGATGAAGTAGAGGAGCCAGAAGAGGAGGACCAGGATGGAGAGTCTGATGAAGTCGAGGATCTTATTGAAAGCAACTGGAACATTATGCAGTACCTTCCTCAAACGACCTCGTGTCAAAAGTACTTTCTAATGATTGTCTCTGGTAAATACATCTGTTTTTTGTTTTTTTTTTCATATTATGGGGCATCTTAGATGTTATATATTCTATTTCATCTATTCATAAATCTTCTCTCAGCGTACATTGCAGCAGTTTATCACAGCATGAAAGAGGAGATCAGGCGTAATGCTCCTGGAGCCACACCAATAAAACGCAGAGGTGGAAGCCAAGCTACTCAAACACTTGCGGACTTGAGTGCTCTTCCTGGTAAGCGTTTGTGGATTCTTTACCTGGACACCTAAGATATATCTACAATTTGTTCAATCAGATTCTTGTCATCACTTATTCAAATCTGTTGCTTGACCTAAAAGTGTCAGTATGATTTTCAGTATAGTGCTTACATCAGTTTTGAAATCTAAAAATGTATATTGACGATTCAAGTAGACTCATCAAAATTATTGTTCAGTTGTTTTGGAAATTAATTTTTTTGTGCCACTGTTTCTGTTTAGGAACGATTTCTTTCTCTCAAGAATATGTGTCGGGCGAGCTGACCCAGAATATATTTACCATCACGCAAAAAATCCAGAAAAAAGTGACAGGAACCAGAAGTGTGAGCCAGGCGTCAGAGATGTTCCCAGTCCTACCCGGATCTCACCTCCCTCTCAGTAACCCAGCACTGGAGTTTATCAAATATGTCTGCCAGGTATAACATTCACTTCAGTGTTGAAGCTAGTTTCAGCCAGAGCAGATTGTCCAATGCTGTTGTCTGTTCATATCTGCTCAGGTGTTGTCTCTGGACCCCAACATCACCAACCAAATGAACAAGTTAAAAAGGGATCTCCTGCGTCTGGTCGATGTGGGAGAGTTTTCTGACGACGCCCAATTTCGCGATCCCTGTCAGTCCTACATTTTACCCGAAGTAATTTGTCATCACTGCAACTTCTGTCGAGACCTGGACCTCTGCAAGGATCCTTCGATAGCACAAGTAAGATTCCTCCAACCATTTGATGATAATAATTTTGATCACCCTCTTCCTGTTCCTCATTAATATGTTAACTGCGCATTTTAGGATGGGTCAGTCTTGCCACAGTGGTTCTGCTCAAACTGCCAGGCTCAGTACGAGACAGAGTCCATAGAAATGGCTCTGGTGGAAGCTCTGCAGAAGAAATTGATGAGCTACACGCTGCAGGACCTGGTAAATATTTGTTTGTTATTTAGTCATTTATAAGATAAACAGTGTCTTGTTTGAATAGCTGTAATGTTTTTGTAATTATTTAGGTTTGCAGCAAGTGTAAAGGAGTGAAAGAAGCAAACATGCCTCTTTATTGTAGCTGTGCCGGTGATTTTGAACTCACTTTTCCATCAAAGGTGGTTTTTTCCTATGTTCTTAAAGGAACAGGCCACTATTTTCCATACCGAGATATGTTCTTACCTGAGCTTAGACGAGTTGATGCATACCTGTCCTGTCTTTGTGCGTGCCCTCAGTCATGCACCAAAGATGTTGTTAGCGTTTAGCCAACATTATTCCTAGGAATATGCTAAGAAGGCTAAGAATGCTAACACGATTTTTGGTCTTTTTGTGTGACTGGCACAAAGACAAGACAGGTACGCATCAACTCGTCTAAGCTCAGGAAAGAACATATCTCAGTATGGAAAATAGTGGCCTGTTCCTTTAATAAAATAATAGCCCGTTGTTACTTATTATAATTTCTAACATTCTGTTTTATCTTTTATGCAGAGCTTCTCAGAGCAAGTTGCCGTATTTCAGAATATAGCGTCCCACTACAACATGAGCTTCTTGAGTGAGACCGTCGAATGGCTGCTTGCAATGAGTCCACATTTGGGTGAAAAAACTCACTGAATTTCAACTTGTACAGTATCTAACACATGACAGATCCTAAATGTACTGGAAATGGTTTCTAGTCATAGCTGTCTATGAATGCACTTAACAATATCAGACTTTGGATGGTTTTAGTTTTTTTTATTATGATGCGATGATCCTATTTTTGTACAGCAGCAGCAAAAATATAACAATGTATGACATAATTTAAACCAGACAACTGTGATTGTGCTTGCCGAGGATTAATGGAAACGTAATAAATAAACAGAATTTTTGATTGTCTGAAAGGCCTTACTCATTCACATCTATTACATTAGCTTGATTGGCTGAGACTCAACTGTCTGATAGTTTCTGAGTGTAGAGTCATATTTCAGTCTGTACTAAGGCACAGTTACACTGGTAGCTTGTCACATGACACAGGCTAACAAAACAAATGGGAAAATTGTAACGTATTTTTGTATTGTGCTTGTTAATTTTTTGTATACCATTCAGTATCTTGCCACAATTTAAAAGCCTAATACTGGATTGTCTTTAGTGCCCCTGTCTCCTTTTGTGGTAGACATCAATCCATTAGTCTTGAGTCTCATGTCTCCTTACGCCACTGATGCATTCACACTCCCCACAATCTTGTTAAGAGAACCCAGTTGATGGGAAATGTCTTTATTCGATTACTGGTCAGTGCTGCTCTTGGGCTACTCCTGGATGTTTTCTTCCAGTAGAACTCTATCTCCATGCAAAGAAAATAAGTTACCTTCTCTCTTATTTATGTAATTATGTCTCAAAAAATTTAATGAAAATCAATATAAGGTAATATTATGTTTTGTTAGGACTAATCTAGATCAGCAAGGATGAAGAAGGTATTTCATGTATCTGGAATGAGAGGCAGCTTTGTTATAGTAGGTAGCTCTACCCCCCCAAAGGGTTCACGAGTTTAAAAAGCTAAGTCTGATGCTACAGTGGGACACCATCGGACAGGTCTGAATGGTTGGAGCCATAGTCAACAATGTATCCAAACCCTGTGGAAATGGGTTCCATGGGTTCTTTGACAACCTAAAGATCACAAAAAGAAAATGATTTAATAATGAGTAGCTACTGTGCAACTTCTATATTGAGCTCTCTTAAGTGTTGACTTACTTCATCAAATTTTCTGTCACTGTAAACTTCATTCTTGTCAATAAATGTAAGCATGATCCAGTCGCAGATGATCGTGCACTAGAGCAGAAAAGAATATGAATATGAAGAATGGTGAACTGGGCATTAAAATAAACCTGTGAATGAACATGTTTAATAGAGATGATGTAAGCTTACAATCCCAACTGAGGTCAATGCAGTCACTAGGCTGATGATGGTTGGAACAGGACTGAATTTCCCTGCCTGCAAGTGTGTAATAAGGAAACATATCACTTAAGTTAATAATTTCACAGATTTTCAATCAAAATGTACTTACATGTCCATGAACTATGACATCAAGGCGGATACCAAAAGCTTTTATAAGTGTTCTGGACTCCACTCCATCCTTGTTGTAATATTTGCCAAACCTAGTATATTATGTGGTCATTATAAATGAATAAAAATACTTAAAGACAGATGGCACAAATGTCACCTGTAGTAGTAGCCAGAATCTGGCAAATCTTTCCTCATATCAAGGCGCCGAAAGGAGTATGTGGGTTTACAGTGTGATGCATCCAAGTCCAGATCACACTTCCAGTTAATGAACACCCCGATCACTCCACCCTAAACAGAAAACAGATATGGTCTCATCTTAATTTTACTACATTCTTACTAGATTGTTTTTGGAAATGACTTTACAGGGTAATGAGATGCATGTACTTACTGT
>OMNZ01108337.1:57884-73989 GCA_900303255.1 Lesueurigobius sanzi
CTTACTGTCCGACAAAGCTCGGTAAAGTTCTCCCTTGCTTTATTAGCAATGTATCCAATTTTAAAGTTTGGACAATAGGGCTCCTTCTCTTCATCATAATGGCACTTGTTCAGATATCTGCGCAGCATGCGCTTGTTTTTAGCTTCTTTTATGTTGCCTCTGGCAAACAAGATTTTTTTTTTTCAATAACAGAATATCATTTATACTGTCACAAATTTCTTTGTGCATACCTTAGCACTTTGAAATAGGGGAAGTGGATGGAGTTCTTGATTAATACAGTAAAGTTGATGGCCTCCACTAATGCTGGTTCTCTGTGGAGACACATATCTTCTTACATGGAAATGCTATAATTGCGTCAGCTGTGGGCATTGGGCATTTAAGGTCTATAATCAGTCGATCAATCTGTATATCAGATGGGAGCACTCACCGGACCGCAGCATACTCCTCAACTGGACACCAGCTCTGGATTTCGCACGTTTTAAATGTGTAGTTGTAATACTGCACACATTTCCCTGTCCTTCTGCCTACAAGACAAGGACAAAGTAGTATTTCAGTTTTGAAATGCTAAAACACACAGAATGTTACGTGTCAATAAAGCCAGTACCATGGCCATTGAAGTTGACCTCTCCCTCCACACAGTCTGAATTAGATGTGCAGTTGGCATTGTCAACCTGGTGATACTAAAAGGAAGAAACACTTCTATGTAACTGATAGTCTTTATTCAATTACTGGAGGGTTTCGGCTCACAGCCAGGGCTCAATTTAAAGAGATCCTTTATAAGGTTTTCACCTCAGGGCAGGTTCCTTGTTGTTGATCATATGTGACTTCTCTTCTCAATATTGTACTGATAACATCACCCCCCTGTTTCAAAAAGTATTGTTTTAATAATTTAATTATATAATTAAGGCAATTATAGTAAATAAAATAAAAGATAATTGGACTTACTTCAGAGGGTCGAGCATACTCCACTGTGTCAAGAATGTCATTGCCATGAACTGCTGTGCCTTTCATTGAAGTATAAACAGAGCTCTCTGGATGAGTTTCACTCTCTTGATATGCTTTTTGACTTATAAAAACATACCTTTGAATAGAGCAGCAGTTTTAAAACACTGTTAGGACATTAAAACTGCTGTAATCCAAAATCTTCCATTTCAGATCAAGGAGACACATTGCATAATAACAGTATTCCACCAACAACAATTATCATTCAACTCATGTGTTTTAGGGACTTTTTTCTTTCTTTTCTTTTCTTTTTTTTTTTTTTTTTTTTTTACAGATTACTGAAAAATCTTTTCATACTTACCAGGTAAAATACGTGATGACAAGAAACTGAACTCCTCTGTAAATGACTCCAAGAGTTCTGTTTTTAACCACCATAACCTTTGGTGTCTCATAGTCCCAGAAACCTAGAAAATACTCCTTTATAAACCCCCGTAGCCCCCTTACAAAATTACGCATAGCTCCCGACATGTTGAGCGATCAGACTTCTTCACTTTGTATCCAGTTTGTCATTCTTCCTTTCTCACTTGTCCGCGTGTAGACGGGCAGCTGAGTTCAAGAGCGCATCTCCCCAGCATCAGCATCAGAAAGAGAAGGGGTGGGGTTCGCAGCTCTCCACCAGTCCCTTTTTTTTAATCAAGAGAGGTTATTTTTAATGCTTTTGCTGGTTTTATGTGGCTTTAACGCCCCCTAGAGGTTGTATAGAGGTTATGCATATCCTATTTTCGATTTAAATCTACCTTCACTCACTCAAACTCAATCCGAATTAGTCTAATTATATACACTAACACTAGCTCCTAACTCCTTAACCTTTGGTGGGGTCAACCTTTAGATCACTATGCAGTTAGGGGCTAGGAGCTATGCCGCGGTTACACAATTCGACGATGCTCACTCAGCGGAAACAACGGGGGAAGAGACGTCAGCAACAGTTTTTCTTTTCACAACTGCAGTTTACAGATCAGACACTAGGGGGCGGAATATTCAAAGATAAGATTCATTTAAATAAATCTGTGAAATCTGGTGGCTAAAATGTCTGTATTTTACTGCACACCACTGACTTTGATGTCAACAGGTTTTCAATAAAGAGCAGTTGAACCTCAGCTTCATCACTGTCTCTGGAAGTTACACCAGCCACTTAAATGAAGGCAGACAGAGAGCAGACCATAATAAAAATCAGTTTCAGATTCATTTCTATCACAGATATGAAATGCCCTGGACACACTTTGGTTCATGTCAGAGCCTGCCGCTCCTCCACGTTGTTATCCGAGCTTAAAGCATGTGGCTAATTTGCATATTGCTTTCATTCTAAACTAAAACAAAATGCATAACGAAACTGTCTCATTTAGTCCATATCCTGCAGTGATCTTTAAATAAGGCTCTGTGGAGACTCTTTAGTCACTTTTATAAAGTTTGTCTTGTGCAGATCATTTTATAACACGTGTCTGTCAATCATGAACCTTGTCGTGCAGAGATCGTACATTTTCGTAAACACTGGAGTGCAAAAACAAAACACACGTGGGAACGGCGCAAAAGATTGTGGGATGCCTCTTAGCTCCTCATCGTCAGCTAGGGACCTGCAGAGGTCCCTATGCTAAAGAGGCTATTTAGGAAGCTTACAAGCTCCTATCCCTAGCTCCTTCCTAAACTGACAGGACTATTCAGACAGCGCTTATCATGGCGGACGCTGACGCATTTCCGGTTTCGGGTTAGACCCTTGGATGTATTAGACCTCTTACCGATTTGCCCTATTCAGACGCAGCCTCAGACTTTCCTTCACTCACTCAGACAAAACCAGGCGTGCCCAAAAATGTTTTGATGGAGGGCCAAAATGAGTGGGCAAGGGCCAACTGCAATACTCTTTTGCATATGGAAAGGAAATGGAATATTTATTTAAATATTCTTCAATTACTGTTATTGAGTCAGACTTGATGTATCTATTCAGTGCACAAATGAATCAACGTAAATACTTCTCTCACCCTTCACTCAGACCGAACTCTCTCCTTCACTCACTCAAACTGAACTCCCTCCCTTCACTTAAACTGCACGCTCTTATTTCCTTTATATATATATATAATTTATTTTTATTATTATTATTTTACTGTTCTTTTCTTACAGGCGGTAAAGGACACCATCGCGGGTCCTCACTGTTTATTCACGTCAGTGGTCCACACACGTGTACAGCAGGGGTAGATTTTTTACCGTGAAAATAGCTTAATTATATATAAGGGCAAGATTGCACATTTTGTTGTTGTGGTCATAATTAATTATTTCTAAATGGGAGGCCTTCAAAAGAAAAAGGTAACGCAAATAAGCTATGTTTTTCGACAGCTTAGCAGTATGACTAGCTAGATAGCTACGTGGCTAATGTTTTTACCTATCTATAGACCGTACATAAGATTAGATGACACTTTATTGATCTCACAACGGAGAAATTTACTACATGTAATTTAGATACCACGTCTCCTTCGTTTCCTATGCGTTTGAAATCTAACTTTATACTGTTTTCAGTTTGAAAGGGGCGCTGCCACTAACTACATCACGAGAAATAAAGCCCGAAAGAAGCTGAGCCTGAGCCTCCCAGACTTCAGGTATATTAGCCTGTTCCATGTGAAGGGGCTAAGATTTCATGGTTGGTGTTCTGATACATTTTGCTTACAGTGTTAATTTACTCATTTGTTTGTGGCAGACGATTGTGTATCCTCAAAGGAATATACCCTCATGAACCCAAACACAAAAAGAAAGTGAACAAGGGTTCGACTGCAGCGAGGACGTTCTATCTGCTGAAGGACATCCGCTTTCTGCTTCACGAGCCCATCGTTGGGAAGTTCAGAGAATACAAGGTTAAATGCTTAATTAAAACGATGTTTTAATCAGACATCACATCATGAGGTTTAACCACTTCTAAATGTTCTTCGTTTACAGATATTTGTTCGCAAACTTAAGAGAGCATACGGAAAAACAGAATGGTCAGATGTGGAGAGATTAAAGGAGAATAAACCAACCTACAAATTGGACCACATCATAAAAGAAAGGTGAGTGTTTGGCAGCATAACCACCAATAGAGGGCAGAATTTAGCACTTTGTACATCGCAATGTAATATACAGTATAAGCAACAAAATAATATAAATACTAAACAGACACTTTGACGGTTATTAATCTCTACTTTAGACCTCTTTATATGATGAGCATACTATACTATATACAATATATATATATATATATTTATTCTGTGCTTGGTAAATTTACTTTCATGCTACAAGTACATTCTGTGCCTTTTATGTGTTGCAGATTCCCCACCTTTATTGATGCACTTCGTGACATTGATGATGCGCTCTGCATGGGCTTCCTTTTTTCTACATTTGCACGAACTGGAAAGTGTCATGTTCAAACCATTCAGCTGTGCCGGCGGCTCACTGTGGAGTGGATGAACTATGTAATTGCATCTCGTTGCCTCAAAAAGGTGACAAATTGCCCTGCTAATTCTGTAATGCACTAATGCTATGTAACCAGGCTTGAAGTCATCTTTTGACCTTTCTGCCTCAATTACAGGTGTTCCTTTCAATCAAGGGGATATACTACCAAGCCGAGGTGATGGGACAGCTCATTACTTGGTTGGTGCCATATCAGTTCTCACATGATGTAAGTGCCCCAGGGATGGTTAAAGTAGACATTATGCTTTTTCTGCCATTTTTGTGATCATCTATAGACCCATTCACTGTTAATAAACACAGGCGGCTGCGCACGCATCAGGGCAGCAGAAGTATGGCGATTGTCAAGCTACGCAGGTTCATTATCAGCTAAAGATCGCAAAGCTTACTTTAAAAAGCTCACTTTAACGAATGTCAAGCGGCTCCCAGATCCCTGTACAATTACTGAATGGGAGGATGATGACTATTTGTCATGTTGACTATTTGGGTTCAAACAGCCATACACGCAACAACCTGACATTTTGATGCCGATAGTTAAGCTTAGCTTATCGTTCTGCTTCCTCGCCTTGTGTAAACAATGCTGGGTACACAATCCGACGCAGTACTTCCGTTGCCACGATGCGCACGCAGCTTCTTGATGACGTAGTCTATTACACCGGGCAACTTTTTGATTTTAGAATACAAATCCCCCCATATTTAAAACAAAATAACTACAGACTCGATTTGACCAAAAAATTAAACTGTGAAGTGAAGGGGGCTCAGAGTCTTAATTTCCATCCATTTAGGCCCAAACAAGACGGTTCTAGATTAGCCATTTTTATTATGCTCATTTTACAATTATTTTAATTTCTCTCATGAGACCCAATCAGCCTGATCTTCTTGAAATAAACTCAATAGTAGGTCAACAATTTGTGCTAATAGACCTCACACATGCAGCCTGTAATGAGATGAGATGTATGACAGCCATCTTCATGGTGGCTCACACATGGCAGGGAGTGGGAGGGTCTTATCACACACTCAGAGAGTTGGAGGAGAGAGGCAGAAAAACAAGCTGCTTGTAGCAAATGAAACTACATTGCGCAATGAATACAACTTTTGTAAAGTAGCAGAGGATCATTAGAAAGATTTGAATCTGTTTTATTCAAAACTAACTTTAAATGGACTCCTGATCTTTCAAAATAAGAGGATTTATTGTCAAAATTGCTCAGAATCCAATCCAAGTATAATTTACTTCAGGCCAATGGTATGATCATAATAAACCGTCTGCACATTTGGGCTACAGCAGTTTACAAGAGTCAGGCATATATTGCATACATTTAGACTTGATACACAGACTATTAGATTTCGCATAATATGTCTCCTTTAAGTGTATAAAATCTGTTTGCCATAAAAATATTCCCTTTCTTTATAGCATCCCACAGATGTTGACTACAGAGTTATGGCTACCTTCACAGAGCTTTACACCACTCTGCTCGGATTTGTCAATTTCAGACTCTATCAGTCTCTCAATCTGGTTTACCCACCGAAGGTCGGTTACTTCTATACTCACTACTGTTTAGTTTCTATTTATTAATATTATTTTTTATTAATGATTGCAGTGATTGTCTCTTATTATGCAAATTAATGCTTCAACTAAACCATTTTGCAGTTGGACAGTAAATCCGAGTCACAGCTAAAGGAACAGAATGAGGAGAACTATGCCATGGATTCTGAAAACTATTTGGAGGTAAAATCTTAACGTTTTACAGATTTATATGAATAAACAGTAAGTAGTAATAATTATGAATGGGCCAAGATCTCGTGCCACGAGAATCACCAATGTTAAGACAATATATGGTTTGCATACATTTTTTTTGTTAAACTGTTGTGTTGGGCCGGCGCCTCATGGAAAAAAAAGTCTGCTGAATGACAAGAGCAGATCTCCTTTCTCTGCTATTGCGAAGCTACAATCCACACTGCACGTTGTGGCGACTGAAGGATCGAATCAAAACAGTGCCCACATGTGCATACAGGTGTTTCTCCCTGCGGCAACGGTCAACAGGGCAAGACAGAGGGAAAGTACTGTGTAGTGGAGGTGCTGAGAAGAATTTCCCTTGTTCATTATAATGAAGTCATAAGTGGGACAATTGAGGAAGGAAGAGGTGCTTAACCTGCTCCTCTGAAATATATTTAAATATTATTGATTTTAAACATAATAATCACAATCATTTATTAATGGCCACACAACAGAGTTGGTGGAATATTACAATTGCCTTTCATCAATTTGCCAAGGTAGATACGGCAGAAAAAGGAGTAGCTGGAGGCGCTCACTGAATCATATTAAGTAGTATCTTAGCCAGCCAGGTGTTTTCAGGATGAACGGGCAAATAAACACTACAGTATGAGGAAATATCCAGGCACGTCTGGTTCAATTTAACGCCAACGTTTCGACACTAGGTCTTTATCAAGGCTGTGTCGTGCCACACCATTTTCTTATAGCCTTTTATAAGATGAGATAAAACTTTATTGAGCTCACAATGGAGAAATTCACTTGTTACAACAGCTTTAAAGACAGGATCACACGGGGTGCAGAAAAAGTTACGAAATGTGCCATCAAAGAAGAAGACAAGCATGTACAACAGGTGATAGTTAAAATCATAGTAATAATAGTACAATGTAATAAAAAGTATTAAAAGAAATAAAGTTTTATCAACACTTTAAATTAGGATTTTTAATTATAATGTTGCCAGAGAGTCCGGTTTATTAACCTTGTCCAAATAAACCTATATGCATACGCGTCTTAAAGCCCATTTTTATTATGATTTCATTTGTAAGTTCACTTTTAAGTTTGTCAATTTTGTTACAAACTGCTCACTACAATGGAAACATTCACATGTTATTTGTTATTATGAATTATGTCAAAATCTTCTCTCGTTCTCGTGAACCCAATCTACAGGTTTATAAATGGCTGTTTCAGATGCTCAAAATTGCTGTACAGTTTTGTGCAATATTTATTCCTCACCCAGTGGTGATGACCAGTGTATGTTGGCATAGCTGCCCTGGGGCCACCTGATGGAAGTTGGATTGGCCAGTCTGCACCATCGGTCCACCCACTCTTGATGCCATTCACTATTATTCATAGTTTCTAATTGATTTATCTTTCTACAGAAACTATCTGCCCTCAGTGCCAGTCTGGCTCGAGTGGTCTCTTCTATTGAGGAGGAAGAAGCTCAACTGGACCAATTTCCAGCAGAAGGAGTAAGAAAAGTTTTTCCCTTATTAAGAAACTTAAAGGGCCCCATCTTCAGGGGGTTGGGTGCAAGTCTTACGACTGTTCTGGGATGTGAACAGGGCGCTCTCTAGGGGGTGTGCTCTGTGTCTGCGCTGAGCCAATCAGAGCTCCTTCATTTCTGTCATCAGGAGGACATATAATTTTAAATTAAAAGTCATAGCCTACACCCATCATAATTTACTGACTTAATGTATATATCTTTTAATAGACACAAACTTGTAGGCCTAATTATTATATTCTTATTCACGAATCAGGAAAAGAAACGTGCTATAGAATATTTTTTGTGGTGCTGTGTGGGAATGCTCGCTTAACTGATATCTTTACATGTGAACAAAAGCACAGACTTTTTGCACTTAAAGTACACATTTAATGAAACGCATGCATGTCCCTTCATCTGCACGCACCTTATGACTCGACACGGTGCGTCCTAGAGCCAGGAGGTCATGGTTGTCCAAAAAGAGTACTGGAAGACATTCTGGAGGATCAAGAGAGCTAGGCCGACCCTCTTCCTGTTTAGATTGATCCGCTCCCCCTCTGTTCTCCTTGTTCACCGCCAGCTTTGCACGATAAGGAAGACTGAACCCAAAATATGAACCATCAATGTTTATGAATAAATATAATGACCTCCTTTACTTGAGCTTGTTCTTGTCCGGGGGCCCTACGTTTAGAGGTGTGAGACAAGGGATTACCTCAATGTTTGGTTGCTATGGACAAGGTGTTTCTCACCCTGAGAGGGTTGTTTTACTCAGCCAAATTAAGACCTGTCTCATTAAAGTCTCTGTTGGCCCCCCAAGTCAAAACATAATAGAGGGGGAGTAAATGTTCTAGTATTCAACATTTTATCTTTTGGTTCCAGTGCGTTCATTATCATATTTTCTTGTAGTATTGTAATATAATACACCAATTAGTTGACTCTAACTACATTGTTGTATTTGAGTATTTTGGACAGTAATAATGATGATGGCTTTTATTTAACAGGCTACTTTCTGGCTTCTTTTTTCCATATGGCCTCCCTAGTAAACGTCAAGTATTATGTGCCCCAATTTTTATCTTGTTACATGTTTGTGTATTAGCTCACTTTGTTCTGTACCCGCCTCTATTCTTTAAACCATAAAGTAAACTTTTGTTTGATGTTGTTGATCATGTTCTGGTATGACAATCAGTGTTTTTTTCTTCTCTTTAGGAGGACATGGAGAATATGGAAGCTAGGGAAAAAGAACTAAAACAGGAGGAACAGTCTAAAAAGCTTTTTGAAGGCCTAAAATTTTTCCTCAATAGAGAGGTTCCCAGAGAGTCATTGACATTCGTCCTCAGGTGAGTATCTGCAGCTCAAGTGGTCTTCAACAATAATAAGCTGGTAATAACCATCAAAACCTTTAAATGGAGTTGATGTTTATAAGTCTTCATTGTTCTTCAGGTGCTTTGGGGGTGAAGTTTCCTGGGACAAGTCCATTTGCATTGGAAGCACCTATGATGTGGCAGATGAAACCGTAACTCATCAAATTGTTGACAGGCCCACCATTGATAAACAGTACATCAACAGGTATTTCTACACTGCAATTTTCCAGTATTTGTGCAAATATGTATGCTATGCTTTAGTTATTGTGAATTATTTTATAGAAAAAGTGCTTCAGTTGGGTCTTGTAAACTTTTTTCAGGTTCTACATCCAACCACAATGGGTGTATGACTGTATCAATGCCAAGATTTTGTTGCCAGTCGAGGATTACTTCATTGGAGTGACTCTGCCACCACATCTCTCGCCGTTTGTGGAGGAGAAGGAAGGCGATTATGTGCCCCCAGAGAAACTAAAGATTATGGCCATGCAACAAGGGCAAAAACCAGGTACAAGCGTTAAGGCAGTAATTGGGCTGGGCTGTACAACTGCATTTACTCTGATATTGCAATCTATCGAGGTTACAAATTGGTTTGAGCTGAATAATATATTTCTTGTCATATTTCTGTAGTGAATGAAGATGAAGACAATGAGGGTAGTGATGATGAAGAAGATGAAGAGGATGATGATGAAGACGACGAGGAGGAGGATGAAGAGGAGGAGGAAGAAGAGAACTTAAAGAAAATGGAGGAGCAGAAATCCAAGGGCAAAGTATGGCAGTTAATGAATGCATTAAGTACAGTCTGGGGGTAATTTATCAAGAAAAGTGCAAAAATAGCAAGTGCAAGTAAAATAAAAATTAAATATGCTGCTTTGTGGTTGTGTTACACCTAATATAACATTTGAACTGATGAGCATTATAGTTTTAAGGTCACTAATCTGATATGTAAATGAGAATGCTATGCGAGTTAAAAAATGCACAAATAACTGCTGCTGTTCCACTTTTGCACATACTATTAATTATGCACATGATTCTTGGTAAATGACCCCTGTGTGTTCAAACTGATGTTGTCCTTATTGGGTTGTTTGTGCACCTGAAGTCGTTGCAGGTGAAAGTGACCCCTGGAAAACTGAAGGTGGAAAATGCAACTCGCTTGGATCAGGAGGAGAAGGCTGAGGAGAAACGTCTGGCTATCATGATGATGAAGAGGAAGGAAAAATACCTCTATGATAAAATCATGTTTGGAAAGAAAAGAAAAGTTCGAGAGGTTTGTCCATTTTTGTTATTGATTTACTTTAGGTTTGCACTGATATGATTCACACAAAGCCTTTGCGAAGATAAGATTAACATTTTAAACTCTGCAACCTTTCCACATATTTTAACGATTTTGTTCCACTGCACAAGGACATGCCAGTAGCCCTATTCTGGCCTTTGCAGTTCAGTGACCTCACAAACTATTCTGATTGGCTGCCTCATGAAATGTGCACCCTTCTTTTGCAGGCAAACAAGTTGGCAGCAAAGAGGAAAGCTTATGATGATGCTGAAAAAGCAAAGAAGAAGAAATCCAGAAAATAACTGGTTAGATACACATACAGTAACTGTACTACATGTATTAAGTGGACTGTGCTTTGTCAAATTCCAATATAAAATGATGTAACTGATAAAGTGACCAGTGGAGATTTCATTTATTATATTCACCTATTGAAATGTTCTGCTACATTAAACTTAGATGTAAATAAAAGGCTTTTATTCCTTTGATGGAGTTTTTATAAATCACAACAAAAATAAGCACAATATCTTAAGTGGGCAGAGGCTGAGGCCCATCTGCTGTTTCCAGTGATCGTTTATTCTGCGACTCGTCAGTGGGTGTTTATGACGGAACTTTTTGCCTCTGTTCTTTGTTTCGTGACTGATCTTGGTTGGGACAAAGGCCAAAACTATCCATAGCCTGCACACATCAGTCTCTTTATTGAGTCTTCAACAGTGGCTGCCTCTCTCCCGATCTGCATTCCCTGTGTACCCACCCAGTCAATTCCTGCCTACAGGCACCACACACCCAGAAAAACAAAAGCCACAGTGTCATGTCTGAGCATGACAAGTGGGATGAGTTCCACAAATCCAGTTATGATATAAAGTTGCTATGGTCATGTTGGTATGAAATGGGAAAATACTTGTACCTTTACTCAAAATTTGAAATGTTTAACATTTTTATACCTTTTAAAATAAGCTGTATGAATACCCATTAGTTGCTACTGGGTACTTTTTGTTTTTTATTCAGATGAGTTAATTTAGGTAAGGCTTGCGCTTATATAGCTTATTAAGAAGGCATTATTAAACATTGCCATCCAGCACTGTCATTAAAGGGTAACAATTACGATCTTTGTTCTTGTGGGCTTTCTGCATTTGTTCTTTTATGCTGTTTTGCACCCCTCCTATCCGCTTGCATCTTGGACTCCACTGTCTGTACTCAATAGCCCTCTGTATGGAGAGACAGAATGGGGACTATACAATCCATTCCTCCCTCCCCCATTTACACTCACTCTGACAAGTGTGTGTCCCTTGACAAGGTCTCTCACGTCACAGGTGGGTGGAGGGCCTCCCTGCTGTGCTTAATTCAGCAAACACTGGCTTTTAGAAATGATAGGAGAAGGTGGCAGCCTCACACATGCACACGACAGGAGAGGAAAAAGGAGACGTGCCAGATAACTGGAGTTACACTGGACATGTGAGAAGGCTGGCAGGGGACAGTGACCCTGCTCCTTTCAGGATTCTGATCAGAAAATGTTGGAAAGCTGTCCTAGTCACCTGACACATTATGTACTCGAACAAGGAATATTTTGATTCATCATCTTTTGGATTTGCTTAAAGGTAAGCACATTTAATATGCTTTATATGATGATTATGCAATCATCGAGCCTACAGTGGAGTTTGGAGTTTTGTAGACATTTAGTAAGCTACTACAAAGGGGAAAGAAAGATCAGTTATAGAACTAAAAACTAGACCTTTGACATAATTATCCTGCTGTATGTATGTATACAGTAGATTATATTTTTAATATAATGAATTATAGATGGATTGCCTGTATTTCAACATTAAAGTATTTCAATATTGATAGAAAGCAGTTATGAACAGGATACATTTTGTTTTGATTTAAAGCCATACTGTGTCACAATAAACTGGCATACAAGCATGTATGTAAATACGGTTGTATTCATTGGTGAAAATGTCTTTAAATATGTCTTCACCTCTCCTCAAACATGTCTTGGTGGGAGCGGGACATCACCACCTTGTCTCCATTGGAGATTTTTTGCGTGTTTGGTCCACTTCAACTATGCTTGATTTTGATAACCTTGCTGACAGTTTTATTTAATTTTAGTTTGTTGTTGTGACATGGCAACATAAAACTTGGAATGCAGCGTGGCTTTAATGTAAGAAGTGAAGATAACCGTGAAAATGCTGCATGAATATTGCTGTACAAAAACATAGATGCAGTCTTCTATCTCCAGGTTGTACGCATGGATTGCTGTGTCAGACTGTCTCGTCTTACCTCTATCCATAGAGAATACCAGATCACCTTTCCTAATAAATAATTTATTTAATGAGACCGGTGACAACTACAGGCACTGTCATTTTCAGCGCTGTGCTCAACTTAGAATTCTTACCTTTTAACTTTGCTTTACTGTTTTTAGGTTATTTGACGGAGTCATGATGTTGAAGAAAGCAAGGAATTGGAGATCTATGTGCAAAGGCCTTATCCTTGGCACTGTCCTGACCAGTTGCATGATCCTGCTGTACTGCCTGTCTATGCCACAAGTCCACATCAGTTTACCTGAGTAAGAATACACAAGTATTTATATTTTAAAACGTATACTGTGTATGTGACTTGCTCTTTGCTAAAAGGCATTTCATACTGTCTTTTTCTAGGGTACCTGTGCCTTACTCCTGTGCTCATCGCCCATTCCAGCTACATCCCAAAGAGACCATTAATACCTCTCAACAAAGCAAGGTTAAAACATGTTCTCCAAAAGTGGACATTATGTTCATGAAAACTCACAAAACGGCCAGCAGCACTTTCCTTAACATACTTTTCCGCTTTGGTGAGAAGCACCACCTCAAGTTTGCTTTCCCCAATGGCAGAAATGACTTTTTCTACCCTTCCTTTTTTGAGCGATACCAAGTCAAAGATTATAGATCAGGAATGTGTTTCAACATTGTTTGCAATCACATGCGCTTTAATGCATCTGAGGTGGCCAGGTTGCTCCCAGTAGATACTTCATACATTACAATTCTGAGAGACCCAGCAGAACTTTTTGAATCATCTTTTCACTACTTTGGTCGATTGGTTCCCTTCACCTGGAAGATACCAGGTGAAGATAAGATGACTGAGTTTCTACTCAACCCTCATCAATATTTTGATCCAGATGGCTTCAACTCTTTCTACCTCAAGAATCTGCTGTTTTTTGACTTTGGACATGACAACACACTTAAATCAACTGATCCACAGGTAGAAGAAGGAATAAAATCTATCAGTGAGCGCTTTCAACTGGTCATGTTAGTAGAGTACTTTGAGGAATCCCTCATTTTACTAAAAGATGCTCTCTGTTGGGATATGGATGACTTGCTTTTCTTCAAGCTCAATGCACGCAAGGGATCCACTGTGTCCAAACTAACACCTGACCTCAGGGCAAAAGCTCTTCAGTGGAATGCCATTGACTGGAAGCTTTACCAGTATTTCAACAATACCTTCTGGATCAAAGTGGATAGATATGGGCGACAGCGAATGGCTCGAGATGTGGCAGAGCTCAGGAAGAGGAATGAAGAGATGGCAAATATTTGCATTGAAGATGGTCATGCTGTGGAGGCAGGCAGCATCCATGAGACTGCTTTGCAGCCCTGGCAGCCATTTGGAGAGAAGTCCATTATGGGCTATAACCTGAAAAAAAATGTGGACAAGACATATAGAAAATTGTGTCGTAAAATGTTGACACCTGAGATACAGTATTTATCAGAACTTGGTGTTAACCTGTGGATCACCAAGCTATGGGGACATGTTCGAGATATCATAAATTGGTAACAGCAATATGCAGTATGTGGGAACAGTTTGATTGTAGACAGACATTGTACAAAATGGTAATTAAAGCCTTTGATCAATGCACATGAAGACAATTGTATTTTTAAATTCTTGTTGCATAGTTGGTGATAAACTGCATTGTACTGGTTAGTGTTTGTCCAATCTATATCTACTAATAAAATTACTATTTTGAACACACACAACTTTGACATATTCACTGTTGTCTCCTATACAGCGTGGCTCCTCTGTCATTTACGCAGGTGCATCCACTGTTTACATTGCGCAACCGGAGTAACCAGCACCACATCCACACCGTTCTATTATTGTTCAAGGCCAAAGATTCCTATATGTTTACTTTGTTGTCTGGATCAGTCATAAACAAATTAGGTTTACTATGATATAAATTATAGCCTACATAGAAAAAAGTTTTATCCATTGTCACAGGTTGATAATAAGCAATTCACTATTTATGCTTTCTCTATCATTTAAAACCATGTAGCAAGCAATTCTGTGATGCTTCATGAATTCTACAAGAATAACAATAAAGACGCCTTTATGCAATTTGATTTATAATCATTACGCAGCACAAATTGCAAGGGTGAGTCGCATCCATCACTGTTTCATGATCAGTTTATAGTAAAAAAGAAAAAGATTTTTTTCACCCCAAAAGCATACCAAAGATAATTTGATTCCGAAGCGGAGCATATCAGAAGAGTCTTGGACCGGTGTTGCCACCTAGAGAGAGAAGCCTAGGACTGGTTCTAACCCGGTACCACCGCAAAATATATTTGACCTTCCACGTGCCACCAAGCCTAGATCAAGATCAAAATAAGGGTCTAAAACGTAGATGAATAATCAAATAATTAGCCGTATAATAAAATAATAAATAATAAAATAGACCCAGTCCAGTCTAAGATGGGAAAAAGACTCAAATTAAGATATTACCAAATAACAAATTGAATTCTTCACTAATTAAGCTTGAAAGTGTATTTTATAATCACATACAATCAGAAAAAAAACAACATTTATTTATTTTTGCCGACAGGAAGTGCCAGGTTGGCTGTGTGGTTGGCTAGCGCGAACGTGCTCTGTGGAGGAGCTCGTTTTTTTTTTTTTTTTTTTTTAATTCAAGCAAATACAAATGTAACCCTAGTACTGTGTAATAGACTAGCGATAGATAGATTGGGCCAATGACTAGATTCGGAAGGAGGGTAATTTGTGTAAGCAGTATCGTGTGATATATGAGTGGAGCCACAGGAAAGGTCAAAGTTAATTGTATTAGGAAGTTGATACAAATATTCAAAGCACATTCAATAAAATACAAATCACATACAATAGAATACAACCAAAATGTGTCCTATCTGAGCTCAGATGTAAAATGTCTTTGATCAGTCCAGCCGGCTTATTTAGTCAAGAGTTCTTAGTCAAGTCAGGATCCAAAAGTCTTTGTTCGGCGCGGCACCGTCCCACCACACCGCCAAGGTTCGATTCAGGAAACAGGAAGGCTCGCCATCTCCCTCTGACGGGAGAGAATCCAGTAACAATCCAACAAAAAAAACCTAGCCTGTAAAGAATATTACAAGGCTATTACTAAAGAGTTCACATTTCTAATTCAATATTTCTACATATGGCCACATCACAATTAATGCAAGTGTTTAAGCAAAAATATACACTTAAACATTAATAATACAATTATAAATAACATTTTTAGCATAGCTTACAATCATGTCATGTATTGCGAAAATAGGTACATTACAAATATCACTTTTCAGAAGGTTGCACATCAACAAATACATAAAATAAAACATAAAATAGCACAGGACAAGGGGCTACTTTTAGTTTTATAAGTAATACAAAAGTAGAGCAAGATAAGCTTTACACACAGATTTTCCCTATGAATGAAGCTAGTCTTGAAGCGTTTTTAGTGTTAATTAACAATAGGGATTTATTGTAAATTTTCAATTCGTTTCTCCAATTAGTAACATTTGGTTTTGTTTTGA
>OMNZ01108338.1:296-20433 GCA_900303255.1 Lesueurigobius sanzi
CGAGTGGGGGGTGGGCTGGGACGGACTGCTGGGGGAGGGGGGAGTGGTGGAGTGGTGTTAGGGGGAGTCCATGTGGAGGTGGCTGGAGATGTGGGTGCTGGGGCAGGTGAAGGCAGTATGGGGAGGGGGGAAGTGTCCACTGGCCTGGGGGCGTGAGTGGAGAGGGGAGGAAGAGCGTTAGAGGGAGTACTTAACCAGTACTTCAAACCTGTTGAAGTACTGGTTAAGCTCCCCTGCTCGTTGCCGGTCCCCATCAGCTGTCCCTCCAACACTCTGTCCAAATCCTGAGGTCTTCTTCAGTCCTCTCCACACCCCCCGCACATTGTTCTGGGCCAGATCCTCCTCGATCCGCTTTCCATAGTCCTTAGCCTGCCTGATCCTCCACTGGAGCTCGTGCTGGACTCTCCTGTGCTCCTCTTTGTCCCCTGACCTGAAAGCCCTCTTCTTCTTGTTAAGTAGGGCTTTAATTTCAGGGGTCACCCAGGGGTGGGTGTTGGGGAAGCACCACACCTTCCTAGTCGGCACAGTGCTCCCTTCACAGAAGATAAGATAAGATAAACTTTATTGTATTGTATAAGAGAAGATAGTCCGTGAAGAAGTGGGTCAGGCCATCAATGTCATCCCCAAAGAGTCTGAAGAACATGTCCCAGTCTGTGGTCTCGAAACAGTCTTTCAGCCTCTCGATGGCCTCATCAGTCCACTGTTTCACAGTTCTCTTCTGTATTGCCCCTCTACGCACTTCAGGTGTGTATATTCAGAGGAGTACGCTCCCTTCACAATAGCCAACAGTAAATCCAGAGTTCGATTGTCCCTTGTAGAACACGTGACATACTGTGTGAAGGTGGGCAGCGTGGCAGAGGGCTTTGCCTGGTTGAAATCACAGCTGATCAGAATAAGAGCACGAGGATGCTTAGTTTGTATTTGTGAGACGGAGCATTGGAGTCTTTCACACGCTGCCTCCGCGTCTGTGTTGGGAGGTATATATGCGCAGCACACAATCACGTGAGAAAACTCCCTTGGGATGTAATACGGGCGCATACTCATAGTTAGAAGTTCGAGCTCCGGCATGCACAGCCGTTCTTTAACGTGAACATGTCCCGGGTTGCACCACCGTTCATTCACAAATAAAATCAAGCCCCCTCCCTTCTTTTTTCCGCAAATGCTGTGGTATCACTGTGGCTCCTCCCCTCCTCCTCCGTAGCCAGTTGGAGTTGGATTAGCGAACATGCCTCTTTCACGGCAGATTTCAAATTTTTGGTGTGGGTGGAGTAAGGCTCTGAGACGCCTGTTTAGTCCCTCTTTAAACAAAAAAATTGTGTATTTTCCTAGTAAACCAAAACGAAGACATCCAAAAAGTAGCCACATTGTGTTGATATATCAAAATATAACATGATTATTGTTATTGTATTATTGGCTGGAGTTTTATTGGCTGCAGTTATTACATCATCAAAGGATTTTCTCCTTGCAAGGTCGATTACATTATCGGTTTCTACATGTTTGAATTTTAAAATGGTGTACAATTACTTGGTGTAAATCCTTTCAATTCAAGCACTTTAAAGTCATTTTCTGATCTGAAACAATTCATTTTATCATATCATAGACACTTCTATGATAGAGGGCTGGATTTTTCCCCTGGGCGTGACGTTGCCTACAACTGTGCTACGATATATATATTTATTCATCTTGCTTTATTTTCTCAGGACCAGCGGCTTCTACAGGAGTTTAACAAAATTGAGCCTCCCCTTATATTTGAATGTAACGTGGCCTGTTCCTGTTACCGAACTTGTAAAAACAGAGTGGTGCAAGCAGGAATCAAGTGAGTTTATTAACCAATATGTCTTCATTTTTACAAACAATTGTATGCAAATGTATATGATTTCTGATGTTTTTTATTCCAGGGTACGTCTTCAGTTGTACAGGACAGAAAAAATGGGATGGGGGGTCCGAGCTTTACAGGACATTCCTCAAGGAAGCTTTATTTGCGAGTAAGCTTGTTTTCATTAGTTAAATTAGTAAAAATGTATTTCTTTTTACATGTATGTATGTTTAATTCATACTATTTTATTTACAGATATGTGGGGGAGCTGATTTCTGACGCAGAGGCAGATGTTAGAGAAGATGACTCTTATTTGTTTGACCTGGACAACAAGGTGCGGGACTATTTCCTGTAATGCTCAAAAAATGTACAATTGCGAAGTTTATGGGTATTGTGTTTGGAGTGTGTCACCATGGTTACTGCCAAAAATCAATTTGTGTCCCTTAAAGGAATAGGCCACTGTTTTCCAGGTAAGATATGTTCTTACCTGAGCTTAGACGAGTTGATGCGTACCTGTGTGGTCTTTGGGCGTGCCGTGGGACAGAAGGTGTTTGTGGCGGGAGGTTCTGGTCCGGATGGACCGTAGCCTCCTCCCTGAGGGGAGAGGGTTAAACAGTTTGTGACCAGGGTGGGAAGGGTCAGCTGTGATCCGACCTGCACGCCCCCGGGTCCTGGAAACATACAGGTCCTGGAGAGATGGAAGATTACAGCCAGTCACCTTCTCAGCAGCACGCACTATGCGCTGCAGTCTGTGTTTGTCCTTAGTGGTGGCTCCAGCGTACCACACGGTGATGGAGGAGTTGAGGATGGACTCGATGGTGGTCCTGTAGAAGTCCATCATCCTCTTGGGTGGCCAGTTGAGTTTCCTCAGTTTCCGCAGGAAATACATCCTCTGCTGGGCCTTCTTGATGGTGGTCGGCTCCCACTTGAGGTCCTGGGTGATGGTGGTGCCCAGGAAGCGGAAGGAATCCATGATGGAGATGGGGGTGGAGGAGTCCGTTAGTGTGAAGGGGGGCGGAGGGGCAGTGACTTTCCTGAAGTCCACGATCATCTCCACTGTCTTCTGGGCGTTCAGCTCCAGGTTGTTGTGGCTGCACCAGGACACCAGCCGGTCCGCCTCGCTCCTGTAGGCAGACTCATCACCGTCTGAGATGAGCCCGATGAGGGTGGTGTCATCCGCAAACTTAATCAGTTTTACGGACTGATGGCTGGAGGTGCATCTTCACTCCTAATGTGAGAGTGGACATATTACTGTTGGTACAGAGGAGACTTCCGCGGTCCATGAGCTCGATAAGAACATGCGAGTGCAAATAAACCAATCAGAGAGCCCGGTTCTGTTTGAACTGTGTGAAGGCGCCGCCCTGAGAAGCCTCTCCAGACTGATATCCCTCGCTGTATTTATGTACAGAGGAATATCAGTCTGGCTTGCCAGGCCAAGACACAGCAGGTGAATAGGGGAGAAATTTTAAATTGAGTGACATTGGAAGTTGTCTGTCATTTTATGTTTTTATAGAAAAGTTATTTGATGCAAAAAAAATTGTCAAAAAAATGTAAATAATGAATATAGCCAGGTTTAAATTTATGGTTGGTTTTATTTTGTTGACGTATTACAAAATTTGTTCAGAGGGGATATTTAGGATATTTAGTTTTTGAATAAGCTAGATATTAGTAAATACATCTGTAAATTTTGCCTTGTTTTTTTGGGGTCAACACTCAATAAATCAGGCTACGAATTTAATATTGAAAACTCCCTTTGAACTCCCCTACAAGTTAGAAGTCTGTAGGTGTTACTGAAGTGGAGATGTCCCCACAATGTGAGAAAAATGCATTTCGAAAAAATTATCATTGAATTTACCATGTAGTTCTATGGAGAAGAATTTGTTTTCCCCGGGTTCACCTTTTTATATGTAAACTTTCACATATAAAGGTGAACGTTCATCAATGGGCGAGAATGGGCCGTCTCCGTTACCGTCATGGCTGTGCGCTGACATTGCTGTAATATCGCCTCTATCCACTAGGGGCGGCTCCAAAAAGACCTTCATAACATGTATTCCTATAGCCTGGTCCTACCAGACCCTCGTACTCATTTCGTACCGAGGGTCTGGCCCTACGCAATTGATCTCCATTTTGAGGTGGGATGAGTCAACTCCTTTTAAATCACTAGCCTGGCCTTTGCCATCCGTATTATCATTTCCTGCATATGCCTGACGTCACCTACAACACCCGCCTCCCCCGCTCGCTGAATGGTCCGACTCAATTCAACCGATGTTAACGCAGCCACTGAGAGCAGACCCAGACGTACATGTAGGGAAATAAAAATTGACCGGAGTTTACGGATGGCTAAGGCCAGGCTAGTATTCCTATGGTGACTTTACACGTGCCAAAAACAGTTTTACAGCCTGGCTCCTAATACTTTTATTATTTCTAAAGGTAGCTATACCATCTGTGATAATGCTCATAGGGAAATGGAGTCTTTAATGTTGTTAGTTTTTGTTAACTGGAATTTTAAAGTCTTGCATATCCAATGAAGCTCATTCTAATGATTTGTGACGTCACACGCTCCCGGCTAGGCTAACAGAGCCAATGTGCTGATGCCGCGGGAGCAGAGAGGGCGCGGTTATGGCTAAACTACACACCCAGGAGGGCTGAGATACAGCGAGCGCACACCTCTTTTACCCTTTTTAGGACTATCCACTGGAGGAGGAGCAAGTTGCGCCATTTTGATTTCACCCATAAGCGTGGTCAATTTCCAAAGTGAGGCTTAATACATGTTGTCCCTCTATTGTTTTAACTCATTGACGTTCATATGTTACAGGAGTAAACTGTCCAAAATCCTGAAAACTATTAAAAAAATAGTTGTTTTGCCTGCATTGTCTCCCCTTAAAAGTGACACTAGTCTCTCCCATCTCGCTGCAGGACGGGGAGGTGTACTGTATAGACGCCCGTTACTATGGAAACATCAGCCGGTTCATAAACCACCTGTGTGACCCAAACCTGATCCCGGTGCGGGTCTTTATGCTGCACCAGGACCTGAGGTTTCCCCGCATCGCCTTCTTCAGCTCCCGGGACATCCTCAACGGCCAGGAGCTCGGGTGAGGGCACTACTCAACCATACTGCGCATAAGGACCGTCGGAGAAAAGAAGAAATGCGGCTTAAATGCAGCTCATATTTTTTTGCCTAAATCAGCCAGTCTGTAGCTTCAAGGCCTCCGTCTCATTCCGAATATTCCTCAGAGGCCCCTCCCAAAAATAATAATTAGCTGTTTTCCAACTTGAAATTACACACAAAAGAATAAATGGCAATACCTCTATTCAAATAATTCAAATAATGATTAGAAATGTTTGTCTTGAGTGTGGGAGTGTGTGTGATGTGTGGGCGGGAATTTGAATCTCTAATTAGGGAGGCCCAGATGAAACGGTTTTAAGATTATCACGGTTATAAAAGCTCACAGTAGGTTAATAGAATCTTAGGACCTATGGTAAACGCTGATGAAGTGGCATCCAAAAAAACACACGAAGTCTGCATCAGGGTAAATAATCCAATGTGCAGAGAGGAAATCTTATCCATCTTTTCGCGATAATTGCATAACGTCGTCAAAGGAAGAGTCCCAAAACCACTGCATCACTGTGTTAGTTGTGTCACGCTAAAAACCAACATGATGTTTCTGATTTGTGAAAGTTTGGTTGGACTGAAACAACTAATTGATGATTGAAATAGTTGTCAACAATTTTAGTAATCGATTAATTGTTTCTGGGATACACAGAATTACATAAAAAATGTGTATTTTTAATAGAAAAACGATTTCGTCTTTAAAGGTATAGGGTATAGTTTTTTTTTACATATTTTACCCTCTCTTTGTCCCAGAAATTAGATCAATCCATTGACTAAAGCTGCCCACACACTACAGGATTTTTGAATCTTTTGAGACTAAAAATCTGTGCACAGATCACACACACTTAAGGACATGAGGACACACATACACACACATGTGGAGTCCCACCACAGATCATGGCATGAGAAGTTTTTATTGAGCCATGCCTCCTCAGACTCAGAAATTTAATCTGGCTAAAAATCGTCTATCAGAGCAGAATGAACCCCAGTCTTAGAGTTGCCAGATCCTATACCAAAACCAGCTTGGAAAAGAATATAAAAAGGACTCGCTCTGTCACTTTCACAATCCCATACTGAATTCTTGAGGTTCTGCGCTTTCAAATGAAGAATGGCAGGTTCTCATAAGCAACCTACAGACATTTCTGTTAATATGTCCTCAAATGGCGTCACTTTAGCTTCATCTGGCAAAAAAAGTTCATAAAAAATACAATTTCCATGCACCTTTTGCTGCCAAATTATGAAAAAATCATCGGCCGATTAATTGATTACCAATATAATGGTTCGTTACAGCCCTAAAGTTTGGCCAGTACTTTTTGTAAGATTTAGAGAAATTCTTTGTATTTTCTTCCTTAATTTCCGATAATCATGATTGCAAAATATTTGTTCTCACAACAATCGTGACTCAAATATCTACAACCGTGACATCCCAAGTCATGATGTAGCTGAGGAAAGCAACCATAAGGGGAGATGTAAGTGTAGGATACCTGATGGTGTGCTCTGGTCTGTGGGTCCAAAGAAGCAAGATTGAAAGTGTTTCCAGAAGGGAGAGCCTTGGAGCGCCCAGCCCAAAAACCTTCCTAATGGTTGCATGTAACATCCATAGTTTGCACAGTCATGGCCACATTTGCATTTATGATATTCAAATAGCTTGGCCAAACTCATGTCATGAACTTCAGCATTAGGTTGTGTTTAATGTTCCATAAATTTGATATGCAAAAAAATAATTGGTGCAATCTGGAAGACCAACTTATACAGTTTCCTTTCTTTGTCCTGTTGGGATATAGATATTCAGCACCTAATTGTGGAAGCTATAGTAGACTTTATTATTTAGCGTTTAAAAAAAGGTGTGTGCAAGCAAGTTGATATGGGTGTAACATATGAGGGGCTGCCTTGAAAGTAGGTAAGAATAGAATAGCTTTATTGTCTACCGAAGTAGAAAATCATCTTTGGCTTGCCGACATATAAACATAAAAAACGCCAGGACAGTAAATATGCCTAGTGGAGATAAAATACTGAATACATAGAAAATACATTCAGTTCACTTCTGTAGCTATAAGACAATGGTGAGATAGGTAAGGGTTTAAAATACAGGTTTTTTCCCACAGAGATATGTTGAATCATGCACTGATCATAATGCGAACTGTCAAAAACTATCAAAATTATTTATCAAGAGAGACTCTAGGCAAAGTGCCCCACATTTGGTCCTAACTCACCAATTGAGGACCTCTGGCTTAAGGGACGACCACAAAGAGATTTATGGATGTAAACACTTATTAATTAATTGTCTTTTCGATTATTTCAAGACTTCTGACACTTCTTAACTTGTATTTTGTTTCAGATTCGACTACGGAGACCGCTTCTGGGACATCAAGAGCAAGTACTTCACATGTCAGTGCGGCTCAGAGAAGTGCAAACATTCGGCCGAGGCCATAGCGCTGGAGCAGAGCCGACTGGCCCGACTGGAGGCCTGCCCCGAACCAGGAACGGACTCTGGCATTTCTGTCATTGGAAACCCCTAGAACACTTCAACATTTCCACTTTTGCACGACAAGGAAAACATTATGGATGATTTGTTTGGACATATACGGTGCTAGTGTGTGTGTTTTTTTTAAATTGGGAAGTCATTCTTTTTTTTATAAATGAATTAGGAAAATATGTCTGTATTGTATGTTACTTTATATTATTTTACTGCCATTTTGCATTATGTTTTGTTTGTGCCTAACACATTTTAAAGTCATGGACAGAGAAGAACTAAAAACTATGTCATTTGGATGTTTGTCTTTACTTTTATAGTTTTTACCTTTTGATGTTAGAATAATAAATTGGCTCACAAAGTTGAGACAGACTGAAACCTTTTAATAAAAACTACATACTTGGACTCATTCACAATTGTTTTTTTTTATGTTTTTCATTTTTATATATTCGAGAAGTACAACCAAATAGTAGTTACAGTGGCCATGGATGCCTGTGTGTTGATTCATCAAATTCAGCAGGGGGCAATCTGGACTGGGCCACAGGATGAAAGCTTTTCTTTTTACAGAGGTCTCACTCTGTATTCGGAACCTAGAATTAATCTAGAATTTTAATACAATATATTTTAATACTTTTTAGGAATAAATGGGATACAGCCTGTATAATGCATAGGATCCCTTTGAAAAAGCGTGAAATAGAGTTTAGCTGGCAATAGATTGTCAGCAATTAGTTGCTGCTTACCTGATTAGGTACAAGATTGCCGTGATGCATTTTGATCCAGTGGGATTAATATAGTGAATCAGAATAGAATTTATTGCCATTGTCAATGAAGGTTTCACAGACTAGGAATTTTCTTTAGTGTACACGTGCACCATGAAACATAAACATAAAATAATGATAAATAATAAACTATGGAAAAAAGGATATAAAAAATTGAGGCCAAGATTTGTGTTCCTTTTTATATCCACACGGACAGAGTGAGCCCTCTCGTCCATAGACGCTCTCCGTAGTACGTCAGGTGCGCGCGGCTCGCAGGTGCGCTCGAGGGAAGTCACTGCTTGGTAACTGCTGCCAGGAAGAAAGATTTCTACTTAGTTACGATGTTCGCCAGAAAACCACACAGCGCCGTCTGAAATCTGCGGTGGCCTCCAACTATGCTCTGCTTTTAAAGACATTTTTAGTATTGTGAGTTTTTAAGAAGAAATCCTCTGGAGCCACGGCGGGGAATGGGTAAAAAACAGAGCAAGCCCTCCCCGGAGTCGGAGTCTGAGTACGGTGAGTGACATCCACCTGCGACTAATCTAACGTTAACTAACGAGATTCTGATTCTATCATTTAACGCTAACCTAGGTTATTTATGGACGATCTGTGATAAACTCATCCAAACTCGCTTAATCATGGACTTCAAATCATTTATGGTTGAATTCCGTTAACATCATTCAATATTTTTAAATTAACACTAGATTTGACACTTTTCTTTGTCTAGTGCTAACTCTTTTAACTTGTAACTTGTTGGCTAACTAGCTAACTGTCTAGGCTCTTGAACATCTTAGTTAACCAACTTATTGGATTTCTCAAACCTTTCACATCAAGTAGCAACTAACGCCAGAGACAAATTTGAGCTCGTGTACAGTACCAATCCCCAATTTCAGCACTCCAGGAGGACAAAGCTTGAGCTGAGAGTCATTAATAACGGGCCTAGGTTAGCTACATGAATATAGTGTATGCACACATTAAATTAAAATAGAAATAGAACCTTCAACATTGAACATTTGAGTGGCAAATTAATGAATACCGTGTTGCTTCTGTCGCCAAACATTAATATTCTGTAAATTAAACAGATTCGTTTCAGTGACACGGTTGGAGAGACGTTAGGTCCATTGAGTGACGGTACAAATGCCTCACAGTGAGAAAAGTAGTTTTGTAGTAATAGTAGTAAATATACATTGGGTGTGACGCCATTTTAAAGAGCATATAGCAGTTTCTCATAGTATTAGCTTAATTTTGATATAATGATGTTTTTGTCTTCCATTGGGTTATTTTATCACATGTTTAGAAGTACTTTTGTCATAGCTTAGTAATTACTCCCATGATTCTACACCGGCTGCCCTAACAGGCCTCCACTGCAAAACAATTAAAACTGAATTAAAAGTTAAAATTACTCAAATTTCAGAATCAGAAAACTTTATTAGTCCCATGAAGAGCAATTCTTTACAGATTTGTTGACTTGCCAAGTAACATATACCAGTGGAATAAGTATTTTTCACTTACAATGAGAAAAGTAAACAGATGTACAGTATTATCTAATTTTAGGTGCAATGAGAGATTTTAAGTGAAGATTTCTTTTACTTACCTCCTCAAATAGGGGCAAATATACTTACCTGTATACCAAGAACATTTTACATGTTTCTAAAATACGTTTTGTATTGTGATGTGGTCTTGTGAAAATTGAGTGGCAAATGAATGAATGTTCAAGGTTCTACTAGATTTAAAATATGCATAGCCTCTATTGTTTATGTTTAACAAATAGTTAAATAAGCAAATATGTTGTTTAAAAGTTTACTCCAGGATTTGGCACAGATCTGCATCCTGCCTCCTTGTTTATTTTCTGTGTTATTTGATTTACATGGATGCTGTCACATGCTGCGTATTGACTTTGTGGGCAGCTTAAAGAAAGAGTTAACAAACACTCCTTTTCCAAATGTGCATCAAATGTCTCTTCAAACAACTTAGAAAAACATCTAGCTAAAGACTGCAGGATGGAGGTGAAGTGGCTTCGCAGGGATAAGGAAGTGGAAGAAACAACCATGAAGAAAGCTCATGAAATGTGCAGTTTCCTGGTTGGTCAATCTGTTTTTGAAACGTGTTTGTAACTTCTGTGGTTATGGAAGTTGGTGCTGACAGGTAAAGTTCTGCTAATTATTTACTCTGAATGGCAGAATTTAGCCAGTGTGCAGAATCACAGCAATACTGACCATACCGTATGAATGTGGAGGAAGGAAAGCAAGAGAGCCGAGGCACTATGTGTTGTATGCAGAGAATTAGACTAAAAATCCTTTATTAATATTAGCATGGACAACACCAACGTGTTTCGACAAACGTCTTCATCAGGTATTCATTATTTTATTTTATTTTTCTGCTTGTGAACATGTGATGGCCCTGTCTTTGAGTGCACCTGTATCTCTTCCACATTTCTCTACATTTTTGAACCAATTGAAAGTTTTACCTTGATGATTTTCTCATCTTCTTTCTGACTGTGTGGAAAATGAAAGACTTTCAATGGTCAAAGTTGTAGAAGCATTACAACAGTTGTGGTCACTGTAGTTGGAGTTGCAGTTGTTGCTTAATAGTGAAAGGCTCAGAAAGTACTTTATGCTTGTGTTATATTATGTCATATTACAAACTTTAACTACTCCTACCTAAAGTGCTAATGACACATTAGACAACATTTTCACTAAAACATAGTTAATACAATTTATATTTAAGATTTAGCTAAAAATTGTACCTAGATTTCCTTGGTTTGACATTTTTGTGATGTTTTATTTTTTGATCAACTCAGAAAGTGAAAAATTGGATATCTCAAACCTTTCACATCAAGTAACTAGCTACAGAGAGTGAGCACAGAGAACTCTTAACTGTTGCCGTGCAGAATTGTTGTAATATGATTTCATGATTCATGATTTCTCATGAAGTGCATGAGAAATCATGAAGTGCAGGTTTAAATCCTTTTGTAATTATGATGGATAATATTTTTGAAAAGTATTAATCTTAGTTTCATGTCAGCAAAGTGGCCATGTAATTATTTCTCAGTCGTTTAATATTATTGACTGGCAACAGTTATGAATTGTTTACCTCTATGTAACTTCCTGTGCCCATGTCCAATATGGAAGTGAAAAATAAACCAGGGAATGTCAAACCAGGGGAAACTGGGTAAAATTTTCAGCAAAATCTTGAATATAATACTGTTAACTATGTTTTAGTGAAACCTTTGTCTAGTGTGCCATTTACATTTCAGGTAATATTACTGCAAACTACTTTTACGCTATCTGTGTAGGTTCTCAGTCGTACAGGAGTTGTCCATGGTAGGTCAAGATTCTTCAGTCTTCATCTGTACTCTGTAGTTGAAGTGTTGGACGTTTCGATCTTATTCCAAAGATCGTCCTCAGCGAATAAAGACTTGAGCATGCTCATGGGTCTCTTGGTTCTAAAGGTTGGAAAACATCTTCGCCTGTTCATACTTAATAGGGCTCGTTACCTCTCTATTGTCTCACCCTGGGCTAAGTTCTAAGGCTGTTGACACTTCCTTAGCAGGGCCATAAGCAAAAGTATCGTAGGCCAAGATTTTATTTTCTGCCACATCAAAGTCAGCGGCTGACCTTGTTTCCACCTTTATATTGCATTTGTCTTTTGCAATTCTCCCAAGTCGTTAAAATGTCTGTCTCAGGTTCAAAGTTTTCCTGACTTTTTCCTGGTGTTTTTACGAGAACATAAAAACTGTCATAGTTTCAGTCTGAACTTTAAGACTGCAGTAATTTGACACCACAACATTTTGGAACAGGTTTTTGTCTCTAACAACAGACTGAAGCTTTGATGAGCACGCTGAATAGGACACACAGGACTCAGGGAATTGATATCTTGGCATGTTTAAAATGGTCTTCCGGGAAGAGCATCCTTTGTTTGCTTTCATTGGGCCTCATTCATGAATATTTTCTTAAGAAAAAGTTCTTAAGTACAACTTTGGAGAAACTTAAGAAAAACTTAAATCTGACTCACGAAGCGTTCTTAAGAAGACAAAACTGTTCTTAAAGAGAGATACTTTTGTGTGCGTTGAGAAATTTTGTGAATGCCCAAAATGTTCTTAAGTCGGCCTTAAGAACAAATTTGTTTGTAAGTTTGTTTCGTGAATGAGGCCCATTGTTTGTAAAGTTTACCGTTTATATCATGTCAACCTCTACATGTCCAAAAGCATGAATAATTAAGAGGAGACTAAAGCCGTTACATCGCACATGTTTTGTAGGTGAAATGGCGAGTGAATCCCTCTCTGCGAGCCTTCAGTTCTCGTCCTGTTTATCCAATGGGACGGTGTGTGCTGCACTGAGGGGCGCTGAGCCGAGTGGTTCGAGGCGCAGCCCTGTCCGCTACCAAAATCAAAAATACAACTCGGCTGCATTTTCCTCGCCAGTGGCTCGCACAGTGAAGCGGATTTCAGCCAAAATATGTGGAAAATATACATTTATTTAGGCTTATGTAAGTGTAGATGACCACTACATGTCCCTCGTATTTTTTTTTTATATTAGAAGAAACACTGGCTCATTTTGAGGAGGATTTGAAAATTTGATTTTGACTTTTGTAAATGGCTCGCGTTTGAACAAATCAGCAAAGACAGAGGGTGAAGAGTCTCTGGCCCCTGTAGATCACTTCAGTGGTTCACCAAACACTCAGGCAGCAGCCGCCTCTCGCTCACAGCAGGGAGGCACAAACAGTCGCTATCTTTTGTAATTATGACTTAGTTTGATGGATTTTATCTGAGGAAAGTATTGTTCAGAGATGAGTGCCTCTCCTGTACAAGCCTACAATAAAATTAATATATTACTGTCTGTTGTGGCAATAACAACTTTACAGGCGACTGGGAAACTCTGTTAAAGGATCACTCATTAAGTCTGACGTCAAAGATCATGACGCATAAAGTCATTACATTGGCATTAGTCTTTGTGCGTGACAGAATGTAGAATCGAACATTAAATCTTTCTTTTATATATTTTTTTGGTTAGTGTAGGCTACTTTAATGGTTTACAGTTGTGATACTTTAATGTAGTGTTGTTCCGATACCATTTTTTCACATCCGATCCGATACCGATATTTGGACTCAGAGTAGTCGCCGATACCGAGTACTGCTCCGATACCACGATGTAAATAAAAACACTAACAAAAGTCTGTGAAAAGACACCAAAGCCCATAGCACATGCCTCATTCTGCATATAAAATGTATTCTGTCAATGTTCTGTTTCCACTCTAAAGATTAAATGAAAGCAAAAAAGGAAACACAAATGTTACTGTGATCATTAGAGGCGTCTGCAGAGCCCAAAACAACACATTGTGGTATCGGATAGGTTTTGGTTCAGGTACTCGCCGATACCGATACCTGAAAAATCTTTGGTATCGGCATGAAATCCGATACCAGTATCGGTATCGGAACATCCCTACTTTAATGGTTTACAGTTGTGATACTTTAATGGTTTACAGTTGTGATACTTTAATGGTTTACAGTTCTGATACTGGATACATATGACACATTAGACCTTTTTACTTCAGATGTTGCTAAACCTTTTTACCTTTTTCACTGGTTTAACATTTTTTGCAACGTTTATTTTTTCACTTTCTTATTTTATGGTATTATGAGCACAGAACGTGACATATGTTCTTACATTTTGTCGTGCCAACCATATTGTACCAAAGAGAATGAGGCAAAAGTCCCTCTGTCATTGACTGTAAATTAAACTAACATTTCCCCACAACCTTCTCATTAAATTGACATAATTATGCACTTTAAACAACACCTTTTCTGTACCTATGCAACATTATTCTATATCTACATTAGAACTATCATATAGTACATGTTGCCAAACTTTTGTTTCAGTAATTCAGTGCAGCGCAAAAAGAAGAAATCTGCCAATGAGGCAAATTGTTTACACTTAAATTTAGAAAAAGACATCACCAACAACCTTTTTTCAAGATTATTCAGAATTCTTATCCAATTTTGAGTGAAATTTGGCAAATTTCTTGAAATTAGTTTGTCAAATCAAGGTTAGGACAATCCAGGACCCACCAGACTACATACTTTACCTAACTAGCCCTAGAATCCTGCTCATTATGTTTAACAAAGACGGATATATCTCCAAATTCTCAGCTCTAAAAATATATTATTGAGTTTGGTGAGATATTTGCAAACTAAACACAATGGTACCTGCGATGTTTGTTTAATACTGCTGTTTGTTGAGCACATGAGAATCTGACTGGTACATTTTTCATTTGTTCAAGCAAGATAAAAAAAACATAAATCCATTCATCATGTGCTAATATTATAATATAATTTCCCCATACCAACCCCTCGATACATGGTTTGTATAATTATTAGGCTACTACTTAAATCCTTTTATTCCTTTACTTTCTCAGCCTATGAGATCCAGCCGTGGCCACATTTGCCTCTGTCTAATTTGAATTGACCAAACACACAGGCGAGGCGCACTTTCCATTCTGCTGCTGCTCAGAGCTATTTACTCTGCAACGAAAAGAAACACGAGATCAGCTTCGATGCAAACTGACAGTTTGTGTGACTAAATCAGAGGAAGTAGTCAAAATATGTTCCTTTTTGTCCATGTCAAAAGATCATTATGTAATAACAATGGTAGATCTAACAGTATTGAGACAGTGACAGAGTAATACTGTATGACTTGGCACGTGCATTAAGAGGACACTTGAAATTGAAAATGCCTTTTAGATTTGAGCAGGAGTTGCATAAAACAACGGCTCCCTAAACAATGAATGACTCGTGCTGTATATTGAGTAAAAGCTATAGATCCACTCAAAAGTCGTTTGTTGAGTTTTTCCTGTTGAACCAGATGTCTCTTATTGTTCAGATTTACAACAGATGACACTTTACAAACGGCTAAATGAATGTTCTAATAATGAAAGTTAGTCCGGTTGTGGTTTTCAAACAAACATTAGAGTTCATGATAGTTTCTGTTTTGTAGAACTTTTTTGACCAGGTTTCTTTCTAGACATAGATTAGAATTTAGTTTTGACTGAACTCGTCCTGGCTCAGTTCTGGCTCAGTTCTGGCTCAGTCCTGTGTTATTCCAGATTTAATGTTGGTGTTGTCTCTTCCAAATTGTTTTGTTTAAAGCCACACTCAGCAACATTTCACTCAATAAATAGGATCAAATCTCAGGATTCATTTTATAGGTTATAGGTGTGACATCATGATATTCTAAAGTGTAAAATTGAGGTGGAGGTCAGCTGAGAATCCTGTTTAGTTTAGTTTATTTATTTTGTTTTGAACAATATAGTTAGTGTGGATATAAACAATAGACACAGTTGACACACCAAAAATAACACACACTCCTTGCAAAGATAATTACTGCTGGTAACAATGGTAACTGTCAAAATGAAGATTTCTAGTCTCATGGCTAATTTCCCTGTCATCCTTGGGCCAATGCACATGAAACACAAACTGTCACACAGTTCAAAGTCTTCTCTATCGGCCCATATGAACTAAGGTCTAATTATTTTCTCATAAAGGTGTCAAAACATGTACATGATGTTGCCCAGTAGAAAAGACTTTTCAGCTAAAATAATAATATGACAGGTTTGTGAATCCAATCACCATCAAATAATAATCTGGGAAAACTAAAGACAAGACAAGACAAAGATTGTATCTTAACATTTGTGGTCTGTGAAAAACATTTAGAGATTTTCTATTTGGAAATTTCTTTCAAAAGCTGTTGTATTGGCACCTGTTCCAACTGAAATAGAAAATCTATAAGTTAACGCAGCCTATATTTGCTGCTTTTACTGTTGAAAAACACCTGCCCTCAGGCCTGACTTGGACATCACCAGCTCTAGGACCGTGTTCCACAGCAGCAGTGCGGCCCAAAAGAAATACATATCTGTCATTGATCCAGCAGCACCTGCTGTGTCCTAATTTCTAAACAGTCAGTGTCAGGTGACCGTTATGTTGTCATCTCTTGTTTTCTTCCAGGAAGGATGTTGGTCATTATTTTCTCATAAATCTGTTGAAAGCGCTCACAGATAATGCTCTTACACACACTTGCGTATATCACTCTGTAGCTTTTAGATAACACACCTTCACCACATGTTTGACTTAATAAATATCATTATCACAACTTGTAATGTATTCAATTTCCTGATAGCTTATCTGCTCTGTACACACTGATACACTTAATGCCCTCCAGTGGAAAGAATGGTGAGCACTTTAAACTGGCCCATTGTTTGTTGAATATCAAAAAGTGATGCAAAATCTAATGTGTTTTGTTTTCCCAGGGGAGCCACGACAGTTTGATCCCAACTTCAACGGCCCGCTAAAGAAGAGGTGCCCTTTTCAATTTTTTTTACAGTTTTAGCTAAGTTATTTTACTTTCAATTTATCTGTACAAGATTGCAGTAAGGTTGTAAAGTTTTGTCTTTTGTGAAGTAGACAAGTTAGACAAAAGTAACTTGTAAAGGTCCGATTCATTTTCCATTTCTCTTCCTCCAGGAGCTGCACAGATATCATTTGCTGTGTCCTGTTCTTTCTGGTGATCCTCGGCTACATCGGAGTGGGGATTTTAGGTAAGTGCCAGCAGCAGGTTTTCTCATCTTGTAAGTCTTTGTTGGGACTGGCAATAGTTTGCTCTTGTAACTGTAATCTGAAACACTAACACTGCAAAAAGTGATGAAATCTTCTTGAGACATTTGCCCTTGATTTGAGCAGATGAGTAAAATGATCTGCCAATGGAACAAATATTTTGGCACTAAAATAATATATATTGCACTTAAATTAGATTTGTTTTTATAATTTTAAATACAAAAAAGTTTTATTCCATTGCTAGATTTTTTACTAGTTAGAATTACTCCAACTAAAGTCAAAAATACTTCATTCCAGTAATTTAAACTTATCTTGATATCACTTTTTGCAGCGAAGGTACAAGGCAGTTTTTCCAAATACTTACTGTGATTATGCTAAAGATTTACTACAAACAGGAATGGGACAATAAATACCACAGTATCCATACTGTGAAAATGTTTATTTATTCATTTATTTATTTCATTTGAGCGCATAAAAACAGACAATGTTTAATTCACGGTTCTGCTGGCTGCGCCGCCAGCAGTCCCCACGACTTCTCCTTTTATATTATACTAAATTACTCTTAAAATATCAGTGGATATAATGATGATCTCATTAGCATAGTTTGCATTTACCCATAAATAATAATGCAATTTGGAACAATAGACCATTTCTTACAAATTGATATTTTAATGTGGCTAAATTGTATCCCTTTTTAAAGTGTTAATTTGGATAAGAAATTATGAATTGGTTTGTAATATACCATTTACAGGCATAACTAATTAGAAATGTACCATAAATAAAGCCTTTTTTGTTGAATAAGGCCTCACATAAGGCCACACAACTTGACATTGTACTGTGATATTGTAGTATTTTTGGTCATGGTTATCATCCCATCCCTAAGTACTGTACAAATACTCATACCTGTGAAAGACAGTTGCCTCCTGCTGCAACAAGGAATACAACGTACATAAAAGTTGTCTTCCTTTATTACTGGTTTTCTCTGGCAAGTCCCATGTACAAGTCAATTTCTTCAGTCTTCATCTGTACTCTGTAGTTGAAGTGTAGGACGTTTCGATCCAGAAAGAGGAGCTAACTTAGAGTTAACTCCTCCTTCTGGTTTACTCTTTAAGAGACCCACAGCGTGCTCAAGTCGTTATTAAGCTGATGACGATCTTTGGACTAAGATCGAAACGTCCTACACTTCAAGTACAGAGTACAGATGAAGACTGAAGAATTTTTGCCTACGATGGACGACTCCTGTACGACTGAGAACCTACACAAACAAAAGTTTATTTCTGTTTTCCTGGCAACTTCCTGACAACTCTGTATTTGCACAAACCACTCAAGTGCTCTGTTGTATCTGGAGTCCACTCACAGGTCACTGAACAGGGGTCACTCTGAACCAGGAAGTACAAAGGCCTTGTGTCCACAGCTCATGGAGGAAACGCTCAACCGGGAAAATCATTGACCGCCTTTCAGTGTTTCTCAAACCGAACCATCGTGGGGCAGCAGTGAAATTCAGACTTTCATGACTCATTTCTGCTGTACCACAAGCTTATACTGCACAAAGGGATATCTGCATAAGTTGCATTTGCTCTAATTCAGAATGTTTGACCTTATTTTGAGTCATTTTGATTTGCCACGTAAAGATAAATACTACCATTGGCAGATAGTTTTAGTAGTATTTTTTTAACCTGGTTTAGTCAACTGATGACACTGTTTGACTTTCATTAGAACCAGCTTTGTCGACTAATTCCGTATCAAAAGTCCACAAATAATTGCTTTACCACCTACTGTACATGAGATGTAATTGTACTGTATACTGTATGTTTGTCTCCTCAGCCTGGCTCTATGGTGACCCCAGACATGTCCTTTATCCCAAAAACTCTACGGGGTGGTTCTGCGGCACCGGGCCAAACAAGTAACGTCTTTTTATTCAGAAACATCACACACTGCGGAGGCATCCAACTCTTTAAACCTTCAACTTTTACTCCTCCTTTTCCCAGGGACCGTCCAAACCTCTTTTATTTCGACATGATCAAATGTGCCACTTCATTCAATATTCTTGCAAACCCTGCCAATGGATTTCAGTGTCCAACCACACAGGTATGTCCGCCTGTTTGGTCTTATTTTACGGGGGTTGTTCATTTAAACTTTGTGCATCATGTTGTCCTGCTTTCTTCAGGTGTGTGTGAAAGAATGTCCCAGCGAATTCTGGGGAGTGTTGCCTTTCGACTTGTTGAAACCTCCATCTGAAGTTTTTGATCCAAAGCTCTGTGTGCCATCTCTAGACCTACAAAATACCGATTTAGTGAGTATAGCATTCAGGATCGCGATGTCATACCGCAATGTATTATGGGACTTGCAGCTGTTTTTTTCCATAATAAACTAATTATAACTAAAGGTAAAATACTGTAGGATAAAAATTGGGTATAGAGCCTTTAAAACATGTCTACAAACAAAGACACAGATGTTACAGTTAGTCGTCAAATACAGTTCGTAGGTAATATTTGAATAACTGTATTTTTAACATGTGGTAAACAGCGGTGGGTACAACAGTGGTGTCGTCAGTACCAATAGTAGTTGTGGTAATTTTATATGTAATACTTTAAACATATTTTTGTTGCTTTGTTTCAGACGGTCACACAAATAACAGACAATGAGCTGTGTCCGTTCTTCTACACACCATTGACTCCTGGTAAGTAGATCCTCCAGCCTGATCTCTGTCCACTCTTTTGGCTGAATCTGAATTTCCTTTTGCTATAGATAGATACAGATTGGTAGAACAATTCAAAATTAACTACTAATAAACTACTAAGTTGCGTTCAAGTTCCCGAATTTGATATCATAATTCCAGTCAATAAAGCTCTAGGACAGAAACAAGTTTTGAAGGAAATCTCAAATAATCTCAAAAAGTCCACAAATGATCCGGACCGGATCATTGTTGGGTTGAGTTTGGATCTACAAATCTGCAAAATGAGTCTTTTGACTTAAAATCCTTTCATCTGACCAAAATTATGCACATGTTTTTGAATATCGTCAGCTCTTTTGAACATCTTTTTAGTGAATATTATTTGACTATTTGCTGAAAGAGAAGACATTGAACTTTCTGAGAGTTTGTGTTTCTTGAGATATTAACCATAAACCATGTAAAAAGAAATCTAACATATACAGTTATTATAGTTACTAGTATAGAAATTTAACCTGCCCAACATCTCTTGGCTTTCATTTCAACAATACGCTTTACATAGATCGTAGGCAAAAATTCTTCAGTCTTCATCTGTACTCTGTAGTTGAAGTGTAGGACGTTTCGATCTTACTCCAAAGATCGTCATCAGCTCAGTAGCTGATGACGATCAGCTCAGTAGCTGATGACGATCTTTGGAGTAAG
>OMNZ01108339.1:0-18600 GCA_900303255.1 Lesueurigobius sanzi
TGTCCTTTGACACCTCCCCAGATAAGCTTGGAAATGCATTAGCCCTAAATATACTTTTGGCTGGGGTTTCTTCAACTTCTCTTTGAGCAATAGTCTTCATTCTCAAAGCCCAAACACTAACGTTTGGTTTAGGGGCAGGAATTAGGACAGGAGCTTTATTTTGTCCCTGTTTAAGCTCAAATCCAGACCCATTTTTTTGCTTTGACCAAACAGGTTGGTAATTCCTGTTTTCGTGTCTTGCAGGGACTGGTTCATAGTCTGAAAACTCTTCATAATCATCTAAGCATTCATATTTATCATAACTGTCCTCAAACTCTGACCCACTAACATATTTATCTTTGCCTCTGGCCATTTTCAGATTTGTGTTGTTAAAAATCTGGTTAAAATAGCAAAATATTACGGTTTTGCAGAGAGATCTTCGCTGTGATATGTCTCTGTGAACGCCTGTGTCTGACTGACTTCAGAACTGTCTGTCCAAGCCTTATATCCTTCGGCCATGTTCCATTGTTGCCAACAGCAGCGAAATGAAGCATCTGATTGGTCAGAGCAAAGAGAAATAGAATGTTTTGATTTTAATTGCTTGTAGTGGAGGTAACTATGGCAACTGTCAAAATGCAGATTTTTCATCCTGGTTTATGAGTGACGTCTCTGTAATTCTGGGGCCAATCCACATGAAACACAAACTATCACAAAGTTCAATGTCTTCTCTGTCAGCACATATGAAATAAGCTTTAATTATCGTCTCATAAAGGTGTCCTAAAGTGGTGACAATATTCAAAAACCATGTGTGTGATGTTGGCCAGTAGAAAGGACTTTCAGCCATAAGAATAATATGGCAGGTTTGTGAATCCAATCACTATCAAATAATTACCAAGAACCACATTTGTGAATTTGCTTTTTTGAAATTTCCTTCAAAAACAGTGGAGCCTGAAGTTGACCAATCAGAAGCCTCCATGGGATCGCCAAGCATGATGGGTAATGTAGTTGAAATATCGCCGTTAAACCATGTTTTTTCAAAAACAAGATTGAGTTCATGCATACTTTTGTCACCTACATGTAACTATAAGATCGCTTTATCACCACATAGCTAGTTAGAACACAAGAAAAACGTATTTTCGAAGTTATGGACTTTTTTCAATATCCCTATGACAAAAATGAATGGGATTGTTCTGGCAGCAGAGCGGGGCTTGTAGTGACGAGCTGGTGGGCGGAACTGTGATGCTTCATTGGCCCCTATTTTTTATCCTTGATTAATTAATCTGTCATATATGGAACATGAATGGAACAGCAGGGGGTTCCAGAGCTTTGTCTGGTCAGAGGGTTAGTTTAAATAGCAAGAAAAAAAAGATAAGAGAGGACTACATGCAGAAAACACTCAGAATTGTGTTTATTGGTTTGAAATAAATCCTATTTGGACACATATTTTCATGCATTCAGGAGGCCTGCGGTTTTGGACTGGGGGCCCGAGGCCCGGCCTGTTTCCAGCCTGAGCAAGGGGGGCTTCTCTGAGAAAAGGGAACCTAATCTAATGGATCTAATCCATAATCAAATCAAAGCAGAATGAGCTCCTCAAACAAAGTCATGGCTTTGTCTGTGCACAATTTAAATTAATACAGTGATCCCAGACTGGATTCTCAAAGTTCTGATCTTTCAAATGAGGAATGGCATGTTGCTCACATATTGTAAAACTTGTTCAAAGAGCTTCCTACAGACATTACCTTTAAGTTGGGGGTTGGGGCCCCACTGGGAAACACAATCAATCAATTTATTTTTGTATCGCCCAATATCAAGTCACCTCAGAGGGCCTCAAATCAACACAGTGAAACAAGGAACAAATGTGTCCAAATAATGTAATGTCCAATCAGAATTTGACAGTAAATAAATACATAAAAAAATAAATATAATAAAAGTATAAAAAGCACTCTAGAACAAAGCATTTTCTTTGTGATACTGAGCTATCCAAAAATAAATTCATTTGATTTGATGGCGGGGACAGTGCTTATTACTATTAATTTATTGAAAAAATGAATAGATTTTTATTGTTTTTGCTCCTTAGATGTTTTTATTCAATGTACATACGAGATGTTTCTTCTATTATCATTATTACCTGTTTGCAAATGTATCTTCTTCTTAGATGGCACATTTCCTGCCTATTTGCATCTTTGATAAAATTGCATCTTATCAAAGTATTTGCAGTCAAAAAATCTGACTTTGATTTCGATCCAGTTGGTTTATTCACTTAAGGAATATATTCAACCATTTTCAACCAGTTAGTTACTGGAGCTATCTCAACTTTAGACTATAAATCCTTCTGGTTCCAGCTTGTGTAATCATTGTAACTTTGAACACCATAGTAGTTTGTGCAGGTGAGCAGCATGTGAGATAATGACGTCTGTGATTTCAATGCATCTTGAAAATGTAGCCCATGTATTACTTGGTATCGGATCAAATCCAAAATCACTGTGGGTAGATAGATATACAGTAGTTGAGCATGGGGGACTCGATCACCACCCAAGCTGAAATCACTGAGGTGGTTACAAAGCTCCTCGGTGGCAGGGCTCTGGGAGTGGATGAGATCAGTCCTGAGTACGTTACAGCAAATAATCATTAAGGCAGTCTCTAAAGTCTCATGCTCCTGACTCATGAACAGTAAGATGAATAGTAAGAGAATCAACAATTCTACTTAATATTTATTTTATATTACACAGAAAAATACATTAAAACACCATGACTTCAACAGCATTGCAGTGTTAGGACTTTGCCACAAGTTGGCACCAAAAGGTAATATCCAAGTGACATCAGTCATGATGAATGCACCAAAAAGAAAAACCTGTTTGTTCATTTTGTATTCCATTAAAATGAAAAAAAAGAAAAGAAATCAATGCTACATTGAGAGATTAAAAACTGCATATGTACAAATGTCTAAAATGTGTTACAAATCTATTTTATTGAGATTCATAACCTTTTAACAGTCAGCGCTGTGTGCAAATTTGCAAAATAAAATGTTATATAAAAAATCCTTTGCATGGTTTGATTATTATTTGTGCTAATAACTAGATTCAAATCAACTGGTAAGCAGCATTAAGTGTTTTCCATTAGAATTATAGACACAAACCTGGTGTCCTTTGAATATTAAATCACTAATTACCACAGATTTCCACAGTACATGAGCAATCAACACTCTCAACCATGATTATGTCAACTTTCCACGACAGCATCAGTTACAGTGAGTAAAGTAAAGCTTAAAACACACAAGGCACGTTCGAGATGTGTAATGTGAACAATCCAGGTGCCAGTGTCATCATTTAGTCCAAAGCATACCTCGGAAACATTTCAAATACCATAATAATGCTTTCAAGACTCACCCATCAGCCATAACATTATAACTGTCTAATATAGGCACCCACTAAAGCAAAAAACCCTGGAGTGGTGTTTATTTTGGCTACTTATTAGGAACCAGCATCAACTTTGGCAATTTGAGCAGATTGTTTTTGTTTACTTTTGGGTCCGGGAAGGTGTTGTTAATATTGACAATTTTAGATTTATTTTTTTAATGTTTGGTTAGCACCGTGTAACCGTTTCGAAAAGTGCTATACAAATAAAATTATCATCGATTTGTAGATTTCTGGTGTGGTAAAGTGGGATTGTAGACCATGTGACCAATATTAATGATTTGTTTAATAATTTGTAGATCCCATATTTGCATGTTTCTCATTAAAAAAAACTTGGCTTAGCTGGAGACAGGAAGCTAGCTCCAGCCGTTGTCATAGTAACGATAAACAAATGTCTAAATGTCTGGAAATACCAGTTAAAACCTTATTTTTGTAGTCTCAAATGTCATTCCTCTTGTTCTTGTACCTTAAGCCACAACGGGACCACATTTTTTAGTTGTAGTTTTACACTTATAATCGCTAGTTTTAGTGTAATCTCATTTCCCTTGCTCACTTCCTGCCTCCATCACTGATGATGTAAGCAGGTGAACCTTGTCAGATATACAAACTAGTTTTACTATTTTGGCACGTCTCAAATCCTTTCCTTGCTTCATTTTATACTATTTTAACTACTCGCACCTACTTCAAAGTACTCATCCATTAACAGGCACCACAATAACTAACAATAACTTAATTTGTGTTATAATGTTATGCTTGATTGGAGTGTCTTGACATTTGAACAAAAATGCAACTTTATTTGAAAAAGAAGAAAGGTTAAGTCCTTCACATGTGTCTGGTCCTTCATTTGATGCTGTGGCAGAGATTGCAGAGGTATCAGTAACATTTGGCTGTGTTTTGCTGGCAGCACAGCTCTGTACAAGGCTTTGGATAAAACTCTCCATCACTGGACATTTCCTACATTAGACCAGTTGTTCTCATAATTGCACTTGAGGTTGCGCCATGTGATAAATCTAATATTTGTCAGTAAAGTGTTTCTGTCTTTCAAAAGTCCTCCCTCGCCCTCTACTGGGCGATGTGTGGTACTCCAGGCGGCGCTTAGTCTTGCATGTCTCTCTCTTGGTATTTCCTGATTCGCAAACAGCGCGGACATGGATCACTGCTGGATTTACAGTGAAGATGGAACACGGCCTTGCAATCCTTACATCTGTTCGGGAGGGACGCAAAAAGGTTTACAATCAACACAGAGGGGGAAAAAAGCATATTTTTATTGATCATTCGAAGCAGGAAACGTACCGTGTGGTGCTCTCAAACTGAAAAGGAAAGATGATTTCGTTGGAGTGGCACGTTTGGCAAATAAAACCTCGCTGAGTGCAAAGGTCGCATTGGAAAACGTGGTTAACCGCGTGTTGCACCAGCGTGAGCAAGTATATATGGTAATGGTCCTCTGCTATCTGGAAAAGACAATAAAGACATGAAAGTTTTGCTAGAACAAGTTTATGTATGTACTGTATGTAACAGCATAATTTGAATAGTCTATAGTACCTGTCGTAGATCCATTATGCTGTAGAGCTGACTGGACTCCAAAAGGTAAGGCCTCGGCCCCATCCTGCAGAGAAATATTAAAAATCATTTAAAGGCTCTATACCTGTTTTTTTTATTTATTACAAACAATGAAAGAGAGAGGGAGCGAGTAAATTCAATTGATAGCTCTGGTCCAAAGACATTCGTAGCTTTCCTAACATATTGCTAGAATCCCATTTCTTCACAGAGATGAGTTTATGAGCACATTTAACAACTAGCGGCTCACTTTTTTGGGTCGCTGTCACAGAAATACCAGAAAACTAGCCTGCAAACTCATGAAATTGGCAAAAATCATTTATATTTAGATGCCCAGTATCACAAATGTCAGTTAACAATATACTAAAGGCAGACAAAACAAATTTCATTCCTCTTCCAGGTATAGTGCCTTTTAAGTTCATTTCAGTAATACCCCAAGTAGCTGTAAACAAGACACCAATCTTTGACAGAAATATCATCAGTCATACACATAAAAAGTATTTAATGTGATGTAATGCACATCTGATGAAGTTGTAAATAGTACATGCTTGACGATTGGACGTTTTTGGTATTTTTAACTTCCTCCTGCTTTTTTGGCCTCGTTTTGAGTTTTTAGAATGTACTACAATGTTGGCGTATTGAGATTGTCTCTGTTTTGACATGATTCCAAACCAAGAAGGCAGAGCTTTGAATGTGAATAATAGAAAGAATATAGAAAATGTACAAATCGGACCTGTTTTGTAGCTTCTTCCAAGCGTTGCTGCGGCAGGTCAGCACATACTCTCCTAAGAATCTCAGCTTGAGTCTGAGTTTGTTAATTTGGGCCATGGACTCGGCGTGATCCACCAGGTCTGGGTTCAACTGCTCCAGGTTCAACAGCGGCTCGTGCTGCACCTCAGTCAGCAGCCTCAGCGCCTTCTTAGACACCTAGACAAACAAACGAAAATCAACAGATGCAGCGCAGAAGCCAGTATTCCTATTCTTATTTTGATTACACAGCATCTCGGTATCATTGTGTCTACAGGAAATGTACCCGTCCCCCTCGTGAAGCATAACAGATCACTAGAACGGCATCTGCTAAACTCACCTCTCGCTCCACCAGGTCCCAGTTGTGCACCATTCGAGCCGGGATGATGGTGGTGTCCCCGACGTGGCAGGACTCGCAGTAGTACAGTCCCGTGAAGTCACACAGACGGGCTCTGCTGCGGGACGGGCCGATCTGCCGCGGACATCCTGACCAGAGCAACGACAAATGTTACAACTCCCTGATAGCACAGGGCACGAAAGTATTCCTGTACAAGTTTGTCTTAGCAGAAGGAAGTCCATTTGTTCACTCATGGTTAGTGGTTGTGCAAAGCCATGAGTTTACTCTTTTGAAATCATAATGAAACAGAAACTACTCAAATGTCCTTGATCTAACGTTTACATGACCTTCAACAACTGCCAGGAAAATTGTTCAGGAGCAAAGAAAAACTCACTTCAGCTGAAATACAGCACTCTCTGCAAAAAATGATGTTTGTTTCAAGATGAACTATATGTAAACTTTTGATCAGGGACATTTGGCTAGTTTCTAGTAAAGCGTAAACTTATGAGCACAACTGTATGTATCAGACCTTTTAATTATACATATATTTAATGTAGCAAATAAAATCATATCCATTTCGTTCTTTTGGCAAAAAAAAACATACAATTATTGCCTTAAGTACAGCTGAAAAATGCTAAATGTTGATAAAAAAAAAAACTAAAAAACTGACAAAAAATTGACATAATTATTCAGACCTGATCCATTGAACAGTGACATAAAAAGTTTAGTTCTGTGGGAAACTCCATTCATTGTCCATAATACAGAAGGCTAAAGTTTATATAGTGTGTAAACTTCAGTAGATTGTTTTAGGATCAAAAATAATACAAATTCCAACCGTTTCACATTTGTCAGACCTGGCGCTTGATCATCATAATATAGGAATAAATATAGTGGCATGTATGGTATACTTCCTGGACCCAGACTGTACCTGCACATTTGAAGCTCTGAGAGTCCAGGCCTTTCTCTGCCGAGACGGTGCAGAGGTGAGTCAACAGCGTGCCGTCGTCTTTGAGCCGGTGCTGCACCAGTCTGTGCAGATTCCCGTTGATCCCCGGTGACGTGACGATGGGCTCCTCGGTCCCGTCCTCCTCCCCGCTCTCCAGATACGAGTCCAGCGCTTTGCGGATCAGGTCCCTCCAGCAGCTCGCCTCTTTGGGACTCTGCGCTCTGAGACGCAGGGTCTCCCTCACCGTCAGGACCTTGAAGAACTCGGCTCCGCCCAGAGACACTTCGGGTACTACGTCTCGAATGTCCTGGATGGGGTGGTTTAGACGCACGGCTTTTCTCTTGTCCTGCACTTTAAAGCCTTTCAGCGCCTCGAGGGACAAGGAGAAGATCAGTGGGTCCCAGTGACGCGCCTCGGCATCAGTGGAAAAATACAGAACTGACTCTTTGATGGCATCGCTCTCCAAATCACAACACGGCGTCCAGTCAAACACTTTGGGAGGAGGCGGCTCTTGCCCCTCGCTGATCCCAGAGTCCGACGAGGACCCGCCCAGGTCTGGACTGGAGGGCACAGAGACCTCGGCGGGGAACTGCAGCACCTCCCACTGCTCTTCCACAGCGGGGGGCGGGGCCGGTTTGCTCTTGTACACCGCCTCCTGGATCCGGTCCAGCCAGTCCTCCGCCTCGTCCCGGTTAGCGGCTCGCAGGTACAGCCTCTTGCCTGGGAACGCCACCTCGAAGCGGCCGTCCGAAGAGGAGTGGCGGGCGTCCTTGCAGCGCAACAGGGAGCAGTTCTCGGCGCAGGTCCGCTCCTCCGCGTTCAGGTACAGGCGGAACTCGAACGGGGAAAGCTCGCAGTAGTGGTCGCGCCACAATCCCATCGCGTTACGCCGCTCCAGGTGCCCGAGCTTCAGCAGCCCGCAGAAAGGATTGGAAATTCCTGATGAAGACCGAAAAATGAATCAGCACACTGTCAACTTTCTGAACATAACACTGAGCTGTACAGATGTGAAGTTAAGTCATAAACAATGGCCAAAAAAAGAACCTGAAACACAGCTCATAAAGTGTTCTGGATCAAAACGAAAATACAACTAGTTAGGTCCAAAGTAATACACAGCCATTAAGTTCAATGAACATCTTCCATGTCCATTAACATCAATAACAAAGGACATGAGTTTTATGAATGGAGCACAGGGGTTTTTTTTTCAAGAAACTTTCCTACATCTGTAACACTGGTGCAATGTGTGATGTTGCTGGTGTTTCCTCATTAACAGGGTTTATGCCGGTATCAGCAAATCAAATTTAATGCTTTTTAATGCCATTTTAATTCCCAATTACTACATTTTTAATGTCAGAAACGCCACAAATTGGTGCGTATTTAATATTAATTCCCATATTAGGATCTACCCTCCATCTGATCTATGTAATTTCGTTGTACATTGTATAATGACAAATAAAGCGCTTCACTTCACTTCACTTCACTTCAATATTCAATACAAATGTTGATACAACTGACAACATTTGAACAGAAATAGTGTATAATTTCTTCCCAAACAGCAGTCTAGACTCTATTTTGGGATTTTTGCCAAACTTCTACAGTAAAAGTAGTTGAACAATGTCATTATTTTCCAGGAACTTTTGATTTAATGCCAGTTTGAATTCTATTTAATGTTTTTAATGATATTTATGGCCTTATTTTTGACACAATTCATTTAATTACTTTTAATGCTTTTTAAAGCCGTGCGGAAACCCAGATTAAATTACTGAAGAAAACTCAGATTATTTTGCCAGTAGTGGAATGAAATTAATTTTGCCCTGACTTAGTATATTGTAAACTATATTGTAAAATACTGTGCATCTAAATGTAAAACATATTTGCCTATTTCATTTGGCAAATATGTTTGCAGGCTACTATTCTTGAATTTCTGTGAAAGTGGCCCTAAAAAGTGACGCTGCAAGTTGTGAGATGTTCCCCTTTCATTGTTTGTAATAAAAATAAATGTGGTATAGTGCCTTCAAAGCTGACAAGTACAAGTAAATCTTTCGGTATTTGTAATGTCTTGTCTAAAACCGTTTATTATTAGGTTACACTGATAAAGCACGCATCAAATTCAGAGATTAATCTTATTATTTATTTTGACACGATGTACCACATGTTGTCAAAACATAGATAAACTACACAAAAGTTTTTAAAGTGGCCTATCTAAGTGCGTTCTGAAATCGGATCTCTACATCTGACCGGTCCTTCAGTGCGGCCGGCGACACCTGACAAGAGCTTTTCAATTAAGGCTAGATTCAATATAATAGGCCTTATTCAAGTTACATTGACTTTGTAGTTTAATTGTGTATTTTCAATGTAACATTTGAATGAAATACATAAAATGAAAATGAATACTGTAAAAGCAGACAATAGTGACAAAAAGACCTCTGAGGCCTGTTAGTTATTTGCTACAAAAATCACCGGTGACCAAGTAATCCAGAGTGCCATGTAAGCTAATTTTGGAAAGGGATTTGTTTAATCCTTTTAAAAGTGACGAGACTCACTGGATCATTAGTCCTCATCATGTCAGCTACTGTGCTTACTCAATCTCAACCAATTTTAATGTAGGTCATGAGAAAATTTGAATATACCGTCATTGGGGACAGTATAGGTAATCTAAAATGCCATAAATGCCTCATTTGCAAAGATTTTTGTCTTTTAAGTTGACACAAGACTCAGACTGTATTATTATTCCTCAGCCTGTCCACTACATGTGTACTTAACAACTTTACTTTAGAGGTCATGAGAAAATTCATCCTGAATATACTGCCATTGGTCACTGTAGGTACCGCTAGTTCCGGCCAATACATGGGTTTCCAGTAACGTCATGCATAGCTGTGGCCGCCATCTTTTGGCCCGAAGTGGAATGCCACACTACAATACAATACTATACCATCACCACAACAATCAGTAATACAATATCACTATATCACGACTCACTCAGGAAAAAAATAAAGGTGAATGCTAAAGAAGATAATCATAAAAAGACGGACCCAGAGAGCATGGCTATACACAAACAAACAGCACATTGCTATGTTTACAACACAAAAACGCAGCTAGTGACAGCAGCCAGGACAGAGCAGGAGGTTACCACACAGGCCAAAGATCTATTTACACTCCTGAGCCTAAATGAACACATCAAAGAGGTAACAGACAACCTTTCTCTGTAATTTTTACTGTTTGTAGTGTCAACAGAGCCTGAGTCAGAGCCCCGTTTAGGCTGCTAAATCCGTTAGCATGTACCACTAACGGCTAGCGCATTTAGCCTTTTTGCTTGTAGCTGGTTAACAGCAGCTGTAGCTAATGTGTGCCGATGGTCAGTGTCACAAATGTTATCCATCCATGGCAGACTTTGCTGTCAGTAACTCTCCAGGCGGTTAATAAGGATAATATCCAATGGTTTCGGTTTTCTTTAAGTATCACCTCTATTCTTCTGTCTGAGGTGTAATTTTCAGATGTAGCATCTTGGGTTCAGTCAGTGCAGACCATAGATATAAAACAGGCATAGAGACACATAGGCTGATACACTGTTGTACTAGCCAGCGGGCTAAAAAATGCAGACCTAACTACTGAGGTCACGTGACATGACGTGATAATTATTCCTCAGCATGTCTGCTACATACAGGTATGTACTACAATTTTTTACTGAGAAAAGTTAAATTATTCATTCAACCTTCTGTGGCATTTAAAGGTTATAAGTAAAGTGTAAATAGCATTAATTGCTTCTTCCCAATTTATTTTTTTTGTGTGGAAAACAATACATTGTAACAGGCAAAAGTACAAGAGAGTATAAAAGTATTCGATATAGATTTGTGGTACCAGTTTTCCGCCGGTGTATGACACTGGGGGCGGGGGGCGACTGGGGAGCGCTGGTTTCTGGGTTCTGAGGACTCGAGACCGGAGCGTCGTCCTGGTCCGGCTCTGGGACAGCCTCCAACGCCGGTTTGTAGATATCGTCATCCGAGATCCACGAATGAGAATGCTGCGGGGTTTGAAAACATAAGCTTCCTCATTTTGTCACAGTATCAGGTTTAAAAATAAGCCGTTTACATATTTTGATAGGTGTGACGAGAAAAATATTAGAGCAACTTCCTCCTTTTCAGCTTGTGATCTAAGCGCAGCACGAGTTTACTTCACCTTGTTTTTAATCACACTGCTGCGTTTCACAAATGTCACAAGATTCAACACATGAATGAAACTCGCCACAAAGGCCACTGGCGCTGAAGTGAAATTAATTTTACTCCAGCAAGCATGACATTTCAAAATGCATCCATGATTGAAAATAATAATAATAAGATAATAATAATAAGATGTGGCAGCGGATATGTATCATAACTTGCAAAAATATGCATTCATTGTTTAACTTTCAAAAGGTTTTTAATCCAGTGGTTCCCAATGTCCTTTTGTGACTTTTTTGAGGGTTGGGGGACAGTACTTAAATGACTAAATCTATATTAAAACCACTAAGCCAGTGGTGTCCAAACTTTTGTCATTGAGGGCCACATACGTATTGAACAAAACAATCAATTGGGTGCATTTAAGAAAGTTTTTAACTGGCTAACCTCATCATTATTTAGGCTTTATCTTAGGCCATTATCTGTCACTAAAATGTTAGTTGCTTCGATTTATCTAGTGCTTTTCAAGACACTCAGAGTGCTTCACAATAGTGCTCTGCTGTTTTATTTGTGTAGAATCATTAAACTAAAAATACTATCTCCAAGGGCCGCACTTTTGGCACCCCTGCACCAAGACAAACAGAAGTACAGGAAGGATGGGTAACGTCGGGCGCGGGGGCAAAGTCCGGACCTCAATCATAGAAATTTTGGCCCCCTATGATCATTTTGCGAAACATTCTTGCACATACACTGAGAAAATTACCTAAAAGTGCTTCAATTGAAAAGATTTGCACAGATTTTGAGCAGATTTAAACTATTTTGCATCAAGATCGCTAACGGAACAAGTATTCTTTACTTGGCATGAACATTTTTGTCTCAATTTAAGATGAACTTTTCTTGTGTACAAGTTAATTTAACGCTTGTTCCATTGGCAATCACATTTCAAGACTCCAAACTGACTTCAAAATACTGAAAATCCCTCAGTTCCTTTCAAAATGTCCTCTCCAAAGCCCTGTTAGCTCATATATGACTCAAACATGGACATTTGGAGAAAGTAGTCTTTTACTTTGAGGCAGGATAGGGAGCTTTGGCCCCTGGTCCTTTGACGAGGAAAAAAGAATTGGCCCCTCATCAGGACAACTTACCTACCCTTGCAACAGAATCATATTACTGTATCAAATGTGGAAGGTCGCCCAGTAGTAAGAAACATATTGATAGTGTATTTGATATAATTTTTAATTGAAAACACCATAGATCAAAGTAAACAATGTACTTACTGTGAGAGACCCAGAGTGTTGTCTGCTGATGACACTGGCAGAACGGGGCACATCCAGGTTCACCTTCGTCAATGCCTTGTCCTCTTTTATTGCCTCTGAACTCTCTTCTTCTGGGGCGGGCTCTGGGTTCTCCTCTTCGTCACTGCACTGTAATTCTACCACAGGCGCGGGTGGAGGGGCCTGGTCCAAATTGGTTTCAACATTTGGGTAAGTTTCCAAGGAAGGGGGGGGGTCTTGGCTTTCGTTGCAAACTGGTGGGGAGTCGCGGGATGTAGAAGAAGGCTCTGTGGGGGTCGTCTCGTGGTTGGTCTGGTTTTGGATTGGGGGTTCTTGTGCTTCGCTGTCGGAGTTTGCACTAGAGACAAAGGAGTCTTCCCGCATCGAGTCCTGGCTGAAGTAGCCCTGGATCTCACGGCTTTTCGACAAACTACTGGAACAGAACAAATGAAAAAATGTATTAAGTGTTTACATTGAAAAAAAATATTTAAAACAACCAGTGAGGGCATCTTTAATTGAGACAAACTAAATCATCTTTTAGGAAATATTATCTTATCTTTTATGGTTCAAACTCATTCCCAAACCATTTCTAACATTACAATATTTCACAGGGATGTGTTTGTGCACGTTTCACAACTTTCAGGGTAATGCTAAAAACAACTAGCCTGTAAGCTAACATGCACCATCAGATGGCGACTAGAAGGCTAGTTTGAGAAGAGCCGCTTATTTGTATATAAGCCTCCAGTTTTTTTTTCACTCAGAGGAGATAATATCAGGCCTCTAGTGCAGAGTGCAACCAGAAAAAGCACTGTGGCTAGGCTGGTGATGTGCACACACTTCCCTCGTAGGAGAGACGTCTCGCAATGCCTGTGAAGAACACAGCCATTGTGAGATGCTAATTTCTACAGTTAGCCTTGAATTGTAGCTGCCTCAGTATTAATGCGTCCTCTCCCGATGATAAAGCTTCAGTTTACAAGAATCAGGCCTATATTCCATACATTTAGACCTGATACACAGAACATTAGATCAATTTATTTTAATATTATTTTCTCTTTTAAATCAGCCTGATCTGCTCTTAAAAGTAAAACTTGTTTCATAGAAAGATATGCCGTTTTCAAAAGCGTTTTACCTTATCCTCAAACCTCACAGGCAGCTGTCTATTTCCAAAAACAGACGCTACGGAGCAAGCTGGTAAATTGGCCGCGTAACAGACGTGAAATGGACATGAATGCTGATGACCCGATTTCACGATATAGCCATTTTCCACATCATCGATTTTCAAAAGGGCAAACTAATCAAATTAATTTGATTTATCGCCCAGCCCTACAAACCACAACATATTTAATATACTGGAGGTAAGGTACCGGGCCTGTAAGAGCAATTCCAGACACAAACACAAGCTTTGTTTTAGCACTTACTCTTTTGACGGCCTTTTCGAACTGACATTCACAGTGATGTCCAGGTCACTCGCGGAGGATTGCTCGGCTGGAGGGCTCCTGGGGTCCTCTCCCTGAAGGAGACTGTCCGAGCTCAGGCTGGACGACAGCTGGGACGTGCCGGTGGTGTCTAGACTCACGTTCGAGGAGCTGAGAGCCGTCCTGCTGCCTTCACACTCTCCCCGTCCCATCGTCAGACATTCCTTCTGCAAATCCAGCGCATCTGAGGAACTGGATGCTTGCGACACTGTATCCCAGCTCTCGCTCCCGTTAGTCTTAGCGGCGGCATCTCCATTGACAGAGGCTTCAAGTGCGTCCAGGTGGGACATGGGGCAGAGTCCAGCTAAGGCTAAGGGGGTTGTGGTCCACTCTTTGAGGACCGCGGACTTGTAGGACAGGTCAAACGTGAGCGAGGACAGGCCCTGGAGGTAGCTGAGGAGCACCTCTCTCTCCTCGGGGTTGAGCAGAAGGGCGCTGGGCTGGTAGTGAGCCTGAAGCTTAGACTCCTCTCTGAACAGGGACACCAGGTAGCACTCCAGCAAGCCATGGTTCAGGGCCAACCGCAGCCAGGCGCGACAACGGCCCACCTCAGTCGCCACAAAGCTGAGCTTCTCCAGTTCTGTGATCACGTCACTGGACCAAACAATGAGATTAGATTAGATTTAGATCAGGATTACCATAACTGTAAGGTCAGAACTTAAGCTTTCATTTAACGCACATTCAGGCATACAGACAAAACAGACAGCAAAAAAACGGTCTCCAAACACTTTAAAAGCATTGAAAGCATTGATACTTTGAATCTATTGCCCCAGTCCTCATTTTTCTACATTTGATTGCCTTGTACATACCGGTGCGTGACAGCCTTCAGGAGGCTCCAAAAAGCCGGCTGTGGGAGTCCCTTTTCTTTTCTCTTTCCTCTGGTCCCGTTCTCCGCTCGGATGAACTTGCTCCTGATGCCGTGGATGAAAATGGCCTCCAGCGCGGAGCAGAGGAGGTTGGCGTCGGCATCATCGCTGGTGACCACTGTGTCTGACGTCACGTATCGCTTCTGAAGGGCCTTGAGCGACTGGATCAACTTGTCTTTGATCTGCAACAGATGTGATAGAACGGGTTAACTAAATAATGCTGCATGAGGCAAGTGGGTAACTTTGTGTTAACTATGCAAATTATTACTGTAAGCAAATTTAGTTAACCCGTCTGTGTAGGTTGTCAGTCGTACAGGAGTTGTCCATCGTAGACAAAGATTCTTCAGTCTTCATCTGTATTCTATAGTCGGAGTGTAGGACGTTTCGCTCTTAATCCAAAAAGCCTCGTCAGCAAATGAATAGACTTGACAGCTCGTGGGTCTCTTAAGACGGAACCAGTAGGAGTTGACCTCCAAGTCCCACCTCTCTTGGTTCTCTCTTGGTCAGATGTTTTTCAATCTTTAGAACCAAGAGAGGTGGGACTTAGAGGTCAACTCCTACGAGCTGTCAAGTCTGTTAATTTGCTGACATCCTATACTCAAACTACAGAGTACAGATGAAGATTGAAGAATCTTTGCCTAAAGTTAGTTAAATTATTAAAAAACCTTGGATTAATGCAAGGCTAAACCAGAACTAACCCAGGTCCAAAACCAGACAATTTAATTTATAAATGCAAAGACTCTAATGTTTCTTTTTATGAAGAGAAAGTTTGTTAATGTTTTTAAAGGATATCTTGTGGCTTGTAGGCCTAACCGGACAGGCCAACAAAAGGAGGTAAAGAGTCAAGAGAGACCTTCAGTTAACGGTCAGAGCCAGTGCTCAAACCCATGACGCTGAGAACAGAGAAGTACGGGAAGGTTTTTTGTTTTTTTGGTCAATTCGATCAGATGGTCCTTCATGTTGTATCATGGGTTTCATGGTATTGAAACAATATTCCAGTAATTCAAAAGCTAGCATGCACACTTAAGATCAGACTGACTAACGTTTAAAATTGTTATTTTCTTTTATTATGTTCTTCTCTTCTTTTGGCATTATGAAAACAAGCAAACAAGAAATCCAATCAATAGATAAAAAAGCTCGTCTGATTAGCACAAAGCTTTAAAAAAGGACAAATCAATACATCTTAAAAAAAAGCAAAACATTTACAATTTCATCAGCCATGAGCTGACTCAGCAAAGTTTATGCAATCCTGTCTACATAGTTACAAAACATGTACCAAACAGATCCTATACAGGATTACCTAATGGGGCAGTACACCTGGTGTCATCTGACTTGGGCAAGGAAAAAGATCGTTGAGCAAATAGTTCCCTCGTCAATGACTAAGCAGACTTAAGCACACATGGCAGTGAATAAAAAAGCCCTGTTAAGTGTTAAGCTGAGTAGGTCGCTTTTTGAGACTGTGGAACATTTAACAATACTATTATAAGTGAGGTTTGGAGTAAGAGGATTTTTTTTTATTTTTGCATTTGTCATTCCAGTCATGGCAACTTTAGATGCTGCCAAATTGAACAGCATAAGTAAAAGTCTCACGTCCTTTAATCAATTCTTATTTGATCACTTTGCTGTTATTATGATCAAACGTTAAAGAATTCAATAAAACATTCTCATAAAACTTCAAGTAAATGAACACACAACAGCTTGTATTACCAGTTTCTCAAAGCGAAAATGCATCACGTGAGGGATGTACAACTCAAATCCCGATGCCGGTAAATGAAATGAAGTTGTTTTACCTGTTTAACATCTTTAGAATCAGGCGGCGTCTCTGGCATCTGCGTCGCTAACATGGCAAGTCATTTAGTCCCGCATGGCACACCTAGACATGGGCAGACAATAAAATTAAAATGTAATGACCAAATCAAAGATGTTAAGAAAGATAACAAGATGACAACAGCTTGTTTCCCTGCGACCTCTGTAATCCTACTCCTAAATATGGATAAACAAGTAGTAGCATACAAACTAGAGTCTCCAGACTGGTGAGCGAGGCATGTGATCCGTGTCCTCTTTTTTCCTACTTCCCGCAGACGACTACAAAGCTATTGCCTTCTTTTTCCATCATAAGACACGCCGTAGTCTGTGAAATATCCACGATGTCACGGTTGTAATGAATAAGAGCATTCGGAGTCATGTGAGCCCACTTTTAAGAGGTTGTGGAGGGAAGTAACACACAACAACTTCCCCTATGGGATAATAATATTAAATAGCATACAATTATAATATGGCACGGTTTATCCACCATCAAGTTTTGGCGTGACCAGAAAACAATGTAGATGTATTTATTGACGTTTCTTTGGTTTTATGTCAAATTAATTAAACATACACATTACCTTTAACCCCTAATGTTTTCAATGTTAAATTTATTTAATGTTAGCGACACATATTTACAGAGAGAAAGCGAAACAGAAAACATGTCTCCTGATGAGGCAATTGCATTTTAGTTTTAGTAACATGGGGCCGATCATATTACAAAATCGATGCAATAAGGTGTCAAGCTAGTGTATAATAAAGAAAAACATATTTGAGAAAGATATAGCGTTACGTAACACGAATAAAAATGACAACACTAGCCTTACTGTAACCAATTAGCTTCAGCGCTAGCCGTCTCACCGAAACAGGTTTGCTATCTTGTCATGGATGCGGCAAAACAGCTCGATTATTGTCCAAAAAACAGTCTTGTTAAGTTGTCATAGTCGCGGACACGATTCGCCCATCGTTTCGCGTGTTAAAAATGTCAAAATAGCCATAAAACGGTGACAAATGTGTCTTATTTACGCAGTAGCTCGTGACTGAGCGCTCTCCTGCTGCCACTGGCCAGCTGAGGATAAGTGCATTGTGGGTAGAGAGAATATGATGCCTTCCGTGTTCAGGGAAAATGTAGGAAAATACGAATAAAGGGTTGTAAAGTAAGTTTTAGCGACAAATGTGGTGTGTTTACGCCATATTTATTCCTTTCTTAGTGCTAAATAAACAATTAGAAAGCATAAATATACGAGAATATTGAATTTGATTTTTTTTTTTTTTAACAAAGCCACTTTATACCGTGATCTAGACTTTTAACGCCTTAACGCTCTATATATAGTGTTTTATTATTTTATAGGCCTGTTTATTGACGAAGCATTCATTGATTTATCTTATTGGTACAGCAAAAACAGAATTATTTTTTCTTTGGTTTAGAAATTTACGTTTTACTCTATGGGTGTCACTTTTACCATTGGTTATAAATGCATCGGAGTTTCAGGGGCATGTTGCTGTTGTTGCTCCACCACTTGCCATGTGAGAGGGACATAATGTACCTAACTGTCCCAGCCTGACTTCCTTGTTGCTTAGAAATAACTTGTACCAACATTTTGCATTAAAACAACTTAACACAATAGTTATAGCCCACTTCTTTAGCCTACTGCACAGCCATTTGTGGGTTTGTCAATATATATTTGTTTTCTATAGGCATTGCCCCACTGTCAGTTGTTGCCAAGTGAATAGTGCAAAAGATTTACAAAGACAACGACTTCATAAACATACTCCTCCCACAAAATGAAGGCCTATAGGATGTCCCAATGTTCTGGGTTGGCATCACATTTTATATTTATGTGTTTTGGGGCTATAATATTTTATTATTATTATTATTATTATTATTATTATTATTATTATTATTATTATTATTATTATTATTATTATTATTATTATTATTATTATTATCATGGGCTTAATTAAGTCTGTCCCTACCGTATCCCACTATTTATAGGTTGTTGCCCTAACCATTGACCACACGTTTAGTTATTGATGTGTGCCACCAGG
>OMNZ01108342.1:3787-23404 GCA_900303255.1 Lesueurigobius sanzi
AATAAAAAAGAGCAGAAAAAAGTGGGAAAAGACCAAAGGCTATTTAGAAGAATATAAAAGTTATAAAAGTTATTTCATCTTTAAAAAAAATAAAAATAAATTCTACATAATTCCGTATACAGAACTGACAAGTAGGAACAGTTTTATCTCATGCTTTATAAAATGTATAGTATAGATAGATATAGTAGTATGTAGTAGTATAGAAGGTGTGTACCCTCCAGCTGTTTCCAAATTGGGACTCAGAGAGGCTTATCTTCCCACTGGGCATCTTCAGGTCGTCTTGGTAATAATTATTAAAGTTTCCACAGAGGCCACACGTCTGACTCTTGTATGTGCCTGGAACACTGACTTCCAAGTGTGAGCGCCCGCTCCACAACACCTGCCAATCAACAAAAGGATGTTTACAAAGGATTTTAAAGGCATCAGTATTTTGTATTTGAGAAGACCAAAATGTACCTTTAGACCGATATTTGTGTTGAGTAAGATGGTGTTGGTTTGGCGTTCTACATAGATATAAGGCTCCAGTAGAAATGGCAGGCTGACAGGCTCCTCATTCACCTGCCGAGGATTGTCAAACATAATACATGCTACTGGCAGACCAAAGCTTCTCAACAGACGTAATATCTCAAGCTGAAGTAGCAATTACAATAATACAGTATAATGAACAAATTGAAATAAAGCAAAATGATTGATTGATCAGCTGTGGATTATGCAGGCCTCTGGCAAACCTCCATTTTGGACAGTTTGCTTTCTGAACATACATGTATAAACTTTCCCTCCGCCTAATCTTCACAATAAGGACTTTGATTATTGCATTGTTTCTCCATAGAACTATATGAGAAATCATCACTTCAAGGGCCATTTTCAAGGCCACGGCACGGTGGCTGAGCGGTTAGTGCTCTTGCCTCACAGCAAGAAGGTCCTGGGTTTGACGGGTTCCCCGTCTGTGCAGGCCTTTGTGCGGAGTTTGCAGGTTTCTCCTGTGTCTGGATGGGTTTGTCCGGTTTCCCCCATCATCCCAAAACATGCACACTAGGTAAAACCCTCCTGCCAGGTGATTCTGACCATTAGCCTGACTCCACATCTGGAGATGGGCCACAGGCGCTGTGCACACAGCTGCCCACTGGGTCGCTCCAGAGGCATCCAATTATAGGTCAAATGCAACGAATTTCAATCCATAAAGTATACCTTAACCTTATAATGCCTTTTTCTCACACTGTGGTGACATCATCTCCACTTTAGTAGCTCCTATAGACTCCAAACTTTGGTATCTGGTCCTAACAATATTATGATTTTTTTTTCGAGTATTGAACCTCAAAAAGGAGAGAGGAGAAATTTTTATTTTTACAGATTTATTTACAAATAACTAGCTTATTTATGAACTAAGCAACATGTCTAGAATCCCCTCTGACCAAATTGTTCCAACTAATATATTAACAAAACAAAACCATACTTAAACCTGGCTTTAGCCATTATTTTCATTTCATCGCCAAAAAAAAATTTAAACATAAAATATTGTATTTTTATATGAAATAATAAAATGACCACATATTGATGACAGTAATGTACAGCAAAGGTTTCTAATTGATATCACACAATTTTACTTTTTCTCCTATCCACCTGCAGTGTCATACCTTACAGGAAGTGCAATTTCTACATATACAGTACGTGTACAGTAGTATGTGGATGTGCTTGGACAGATGAACAGATGGACTGACCTTGACAGCCCAGTCCTGCAGCAGCTGGACAGACACATTGCCGATGAAGACGGTCACCTCTTTGGTCCAGGACACGCCTTTCCGCCCTCGCTCATCATTAGTGGCATGCACACTGCAGCAGCAGAGGACATTACAATATATTTAGCATGTATGCAATAATGACTTCCTGTTCCTCTTCTAAATGGGTCTCACTCTCTTTCAGTGCTCAAACTGCCTTCACAAAGTGTGTTTTTACCCTTGAAACAACTTGAAAGTATTGTATTATGCAAGTATGATCCACCATAACCATGTCCCTAAAGTCCCAAGCAGATGGGACATGAGGGACATGTTTAAAAGGAGACATATCATGCATTATCAATCAATCAATCAATCAATTGATTGATTAATCATGTTATAGTGTTGTCCCCTTGTCAACAGTATTTTCACTTCATTCACGCAGTTTAGCGACAACGGATGGAAACTAGCCATTTAGCTCTAATCTGGTGCAGTACATATCTGTCTCTATGAGCTCAAAGAGAGCCTAAACAGGCGTGCCAAAGCCTTACTCCACCCACTATCAAAATCCAAAAATCGCCGTGAACAAGGCGGGCTTGGAGGCTTTGGGGTGACGTGCGGGGGTGAGTGTGGAGAGTGCTTTCCAGTTCAAACGTATGATTCAGAGACAATATTTATCTTGCAAGCTTAATAGAAGCGTTTGCTCTGATGATAAATGTATGATCTGTGGCTGAGTGTGAAGGAAGCAGAGCAGGGCTCTGTTGCGCAGATTGTCATTTTATAGGATTAATTGCCTTTTAACATTTATTGACATTTTTTGGAAGACACCAACTGGACAACAACATTTTCGTTGTACTTGTTGCAATTATTCATTATTCATTATTTACTCTCGATCATCCAGGCGAGGTGCCGTTCCATCTCGTGCGAGCCTGATCTCTCGTACACTATGTTCCAACTCTACAGGGGCGTGTGCGTGACTGAGCCTTTTATTTTCCATTGGAGCAGGATCGCTGACGTAGGCAAATTTTTGCCAAAGTCACGGATACCGCCAGAGCCAATTGCAATGGAAAATTCAAATTCACAATCGTTCAACCTCAAGAGGGAGCAGACGTTTTTTTAGCACTAAATTAAGATTTCTACTAATATGCACTAACATGTCAAAATAAGGACAGGGACATGTAGACAGCTCTATGAGACACCAATTTAAACAGTTTATGAGCAAAAAAAGTAGATTTGGGGTTTAGTTGTAAACTGTCCCTTTAATAAAGATTAAAGTAAAGTAAAGTTTTGAATGAATCCTGTTTGCGTTGGTCCGTTCATGTTGACTTCTGCAGTGCTTCGTTTTCTACCCCACAAACCCCCAAACAGTTCTGAGCCGTTCTGTCTCATAGCGTGGACACAGCAGCTCCTTTGCGCTACTAGCCACATGTTTAAATCAAAGCTAGATATTTTGACCATGTGATTCCCACTCTTGGCTGTAGGGGGCGATCCAGGCCAAATTCTCCTCAGCCCTGTTGCTACATTGTGTAATCCTCGCAGAAATATTACTTGAATTTATCAAATGTAAAATATCATGCACAGACATCCTAATGAACGCCTGTTTTTAAGATTTATATGTATGATATGTCCACTTTAACATGTAATAGGTTGCGTTCACATGACATCACAACATTCTAATGCGGGGGGCCCAAGGTTTTTCCCATGGAGGGCCAAAATGGAAAATAATTAGTGGGCGAAGGGCCAAACGCAACACTGTTTTGCACATAGAAAGACCACATTCAAACACATCTATGATTAAATATAATTTCATTACTGTGCTATTGATTAGGACATGCTGTTTTTGTGTTATTGACAGTCTATATACACAGTGCATAAATTAATCAAAGTAGAACCCTCTCGAGGGCCGACTCAAGTCCCTTGGAGGGCCGAATTTAAAATGAGAGTTTAAAATTGAGGTGGAGGGCAGCTGAAAATTCTATAGCAGCAACTGTCCTGCCATTTTCTCTGTAATTCCTGGGTGAATCCACCAAACTGTCACAAAGTTCAATGTCTTCTGTCAGCACATATGAACTAAGGTCTAATTATTTTCTCATAAAGGTGTCCAAAAGTGGAGACAACATTCAAAACCATGTGCGTGGTGTTGGTCAGTAGAAAGGACTTTCAGCCATAAGAATAATATGAATCCAATCACGATCAAATAATGATCAACAATGATTCAAAAACGGTGTCTCTCTTCATCCTTTTGTTTCTTGTGTTTTGGAGAAAGGGGCGTTCCTTTTACGTAATTAGACTTCTATGTGAAAAAAAATGAAACAAAGTGATAAAAAATAAAAGAACATGATTGAAATTAATGAAAAATTACTATTACTAGGATTCTGTAGTAAAATATAAGTACGGTGTGGTGGTGAACATCTGTCAGACCCTGACTGACTCACCTAAAGTCCCCTCTCTCGCAGTCCTGTGCCAGTACATATGTGCAGGCTCCCTGAAAGTGCAGCATGCGCCCGTCAAAGGTGCGGTAGTGTGGGTCCCCGAAGGCGATGCACGTGGCCGGTCGAGGGATGCAGTGAGGGCAGCACAGGCCTGGCACCACGGCGGGCATCTCGTCCTGGGGGCACAGTCATGGAGCAGGGAAATACACACAGCTAATATAGATGCTGTGATCATATGACATCACAACAAGAGGCTATTGGTTTCTTTCATAGAGGGGAGCAACGAAAATGTTAACGTCCCCTTTCAGGGTAAACCGGAGGCCACGTCCTTTGAGATGAATGTGGAAACATTCTGTCACTTGAACGCAGCCTATGTGAGCGCGTTCTTAGATAGATAGATCTTTACTGTTGTACTGACTGTGTGGCAGGTGAGCGGAGGGCAGCGCTCTGTGTGGCAGTGCACCTCTCCAAACACACATGTACAGCTGGTGCATTCGTCCACGTGCCAGCGCTCCTTCCACTGGTACTGCACGCCCTGGAACACGCACGGCCCCCACGAGTCTGGAACAACCAGCGTTGGTATCAAAACACACACGCTGACCACCGGGCGCTGGCCGGAGGGAAGGACAACACTGTACCTGGACACTCGTGACAGCATCTTCCTGGAGTCTTCACTGGTTTCTGACCTCCAGGACAAATGACCGACTGACACTCCTCTATGCTGCATTCAATGAAACCCAACTGTGAACAAAAAAACAAAGCAGGTTTGTTCCAGGACCGCTGCTAGCCATTTTGGTGCCCCAAGCAGAACCAATATGTTACTGATGAATTTATAAAGTCATGTCTGTTGTATGAACGGGGAAAGGCCAGGCACGGGCATCGCTATGTGCTCCATGTTTTAATCACTGGCTGCATTGGCACAAACTTCTGTAACTCTTCCTCGTGACTCTTCCTTTGATATGGGCCGCATGAGCAGTTGCCCAGGGCGGCAATCTCTGAGGGGTGGCACGAAGGGAGAGCTCAGTGCAAACTACATTCTCTTCTCCCACGCTCTGCATTTAATGCACCAGGCAGCCAATCAGAGAGCTTGCAGCAGCAGCAGATATGTCACGGACATGCACCTCCTCCAAAAAGTTACCTTGCATCAAACACAAGAGCTGTGATTGGTTGATTCACATGCAACACAAGGAAACGGACAACAAACACCTTCAATCCCCCATTTCCAAGTGATTTTCGATTAATATATTGCTCTCCTGTTTTAGTGCTTTAGTGCCACTGACTGTGTACAAGGCTGTTTTAATCAAATGCATTAAAAAAACAGGAGCGAAAAATGTCACAATGGCATCAGTGTGGGGCCCCACAGAGCACTTGGTGAGCCCGGTGTATTTCCTAGTTTACATACAGTACAAATACTTTTGCTTTAAATGTGTACTCATATACAAGGTTACTCTGTAGTTGGATTGTAGTATCTTCAAAGATTACATGATTGCCATCAGCAGGACATTCTCCTGGTAATGTTCTTGGTGAACTTGGATTTAAAAACATGTACAATATGATCTTCTGTGCGGCTAAGAATCTCTTTGAGTGGGGTTTGGATGGTTTTAGGTTGAATATTTAGATGTGTAGACTGTGATTATGTCCTCACGTTACAGGTGCATGTGACACAGTCGTCTTCACTGTCCGTCCAGCTGCTGCCGTTGGTCACTTTTCTGTCCTGGCCTTCCATCACACAGTCTGCATTTAAACACAACAGTCATGAGTTAGTACAAATACAGGGACATTAGGAGGATGCTGGTCTAAAGTACTTTCCATTTAAACAGTCCTACTTTAGTACAAACACACAGGGACATTATGAAGACTCTAGTCTCAAATACCTTTACACACTGGGCAGCAGGAGTCTGCAGGAGTGAACTGCTCAGAGCGAGGGCAGGTGAGAGAGGGGCACAGCTGGTGGAGGCAGGTCCAGGTCAGGTCCTACAACAACAGGTCAGGTGGGTACCATGGTTTTAAGTGGATACATGTTTACCATCAACAACAGGGCTGTGCACCAATAAACAATAATAATCCATAAACAGAAACTGCTTTGCAGTGCATATACTTTATCAAAATTCCTTAACAGAGCAAGAACTAAAGGTTGTTTCTTCAAAATTATATGATTTACAATAAACACATTTAAATTTAGACTTTTTCCTAGTCTTGGAATGTTGACTGTGTAATAATATAATATAACAATAAATGGCTTCACACAACCACTAACCATGAGAGGAAAAGATTTTGTGTTATCATTCATATTCTATGAAAATGTCCAAAAGGTTAAAAGGGTATGTAACAGGGCATCTGCAGAGGTGGCCAAGTCAAATTTAAGACTTTGTAAGACCTTTTTACTACCACAAAATCTCAAAAATAAGACCTGTTTTAGACGCGCAATATAAACAGAATGTAAAGAAAATCACAGTCAATCAAGTGCCAAACTGATACCAGTGGGATGTACAAACTTAAGAACTTAATTTTAACACGCTAACCATTCAAGTTAAAGTCACTATGAAAAATAAATTTGTGATATTAGTGCATATTTGACTTTTTAGTGACCCAGTGGCTGTGTGGGTGCAGCGTGGAGCCTTTACTTTCATCACAGTGGCCTCTGTGACGCTCCAGGATCAAATGTTTTTAGGGTTTCTGGTCCATTTCTATGAAACCCCTAAAATCAATACATGTGCGGTGAGTCCAGGTGGTCTAGACCTGGTTTAGTCCTGAAGATTCCAACCCTAATGCCCCAAGTTTTATGCATTTTTTGAAAATATGGCAATAACCTTCAAAGTAATTTTTAAGACACCCGGATACCCTGTATGTAAACTTAAAGGTGTGTGTAAACTTATGAGCACAACTGTATGTTTTGTTACTAACATGCTTTTCAATCGCAATAGTATTGTAATCATCTGTGACAGCATGAAGGTGCCCAGGGGCAGTACCTGGCACTGGCACGTGAAACAGGGGTCATCTGTGGCCAACACTTCATTCCCGATCAGAGCAGAAGTGCAGTTACTCAGAGGCTCTGCAGTGGAAACAAATGATTATCCACCGTCACATGTTATACATACAGTAGATGGACAGTTCATTCATCCCTGACAGTAGATGCTGTGTGCCATACTAGGGGTGGGCGATATCAACAAAAATTTGTATCTTGATATTTAGGGGGACTTTTGTGATAAGAATGATTAAATTGCATTTTTGCAACCATCAAAAATATGTAACAATGTGCTGGTAAATGTATTAGTTTAGATAGCTATGGTTAAAAAGATAAGTGTCTTGAATAAACTGCAAAAGTGCAAAAAAACAACATTATTCTACATTTTTGAGAGTTTTTGGAGCATTTTGTTCATTTGTTGATCTCTATAGTGTAAATGTGCATATCTTCCAAACAACAATTTCGATGTTATCTTGTATGTGATACGTTGCCCACCTCTATGCCAAACAAAATGCAGCCAAGTACTCTCTAGGCAAGCGATACTATGAACAGTAATAAAGTGCACATGAAAGCTGAGCAGTAGGACTGACGTGCACAGACGGGACAGCAGGAGTCTGGTCCAGAGAAGTAGATGTTGCTCTTGGGACAGTCCACCAGACTGGGACACTGCTTACGGTAGCAGCGTAAGTGCTGTTCCCCGTCGGGCATCACCTGGACAACAGCAGCTAATGAATGTTTGTGCTTTGACACACGTCCTGTGTGTTCCACATGCTTCATACCTCACAGGTGCAGATCTGACAGGGGTCATCTGCTGGATGGAAGCTCTCATCAGGACCATACACTCTGCCCTCAAATATACAGTCTGTTTAAAAAGTGAGTGTCATGTTGAGTGCTCATCCTTTTTAATAAACATTAAAGGTGCACTATGTCACTTTTTAATCTGATATTAATGTGGATTTGACCTTTTAGTGACCCAGTGGCTGTGTGGGTGCAGCATGACATCTTTGCTTTCCATCACAGTGGCTTACATGAAACTTGCCAGAAACTCCAAAAACAATTGACGCTGCACTCATACTGCCACTGGGTCACTAAAAGCTCAATTACGCACAAATATCAAGTTGTTGTTTTTTCACACTGACATAGTGCATCTTTAAGTATAGGTAGCGTTAACATTATAAAATTCTTTTCAGTTGGAGCAGTGGCCAATACAACTCTATGGGAGGACACATTTGGACACATTTATTAATTAGGCCTTAGTTCATATGTGCTGACAGAGAAGACACTGAAACATTGTAACATTATAACAGTTTTTGATTCATGTGGATTGGCCCAGGAAAGACAGAGAAATTAGCATTAAACTAAGACTTAGTTAGTTACTAGCACAGAAATTCTCAGCTACTCTCCATCTCAATTTTAAAATTTAGGCTCTTTAGAATGTTGTGATGTCACAGTTACATAAATCTTGCAATTAACTGCAGTTAATCACAGTTATTTGTGTAATTACTTGTCAAACTATTATAGCTAGACTATAATAAAAGCTGCTATCTAAGGGACTTGTTTTAGATATTTTTTTTATTAAAGCCTATGACAAGGGTATGGTATGACAATTGGATAGGTTGCTGGGGGTATGACCCTTTTTTATGTCGTTTTTCTGTGGGCCCCAGTGCCTTGATTCCCCTCTCAGCTCCTCTGTGCAGAGAACACACTAAAACAACACAAAGTTTGCTCAGGATAAATATAGTTTTAAATGACAGAATAACTACCGCATTTTCCGGACTATAAGCCACACTTTATCTCATAGTTTGGCTGGTCCTGTGACTTATACTCAGGTGCGACTTATATATGAATTAATATGTTATGTTAACATACCAGACACCTTTTCATTTCATTGTTTATGCTTCGTGTAGCTGAATAACCATCACCTGAACAGGTATAAGAACTCATTCCTCCCCATATCAGTGAATCTCCTGAACTCAGGCCAAAGAGCAGAGCGCTAATGAGTGATGTGTTTCTCTTGTATGGAATTGTATGAATTGAATTGTCTTGTCATAATATGTGTTGGTATGTGGCAGCCTGTGTGTCCAAGACAAATTTCCCCTTGGGGACAAATAAAAGAAATCTTGAAATCTTGATCTTGATCTTGAATCTTGATCTTGATCTTGAATCTTGATCTTGACTGTGTTATGTATCACTGTGTTAGAATGTTCTCTATTCTATTGTTATTTTTATAAATTGCCTTTCAAGATGAAATGTCTGTTCTTGGTCTCGGATGAAGCACATGCAAATTAGCCACATGTAGCATATGAACGCAAAACAAAAGTACGCAAAGCTGTCTTCATTTAGGCTGTATTATGGTCGTCTACACTCCTGATGTGTCCTGTTTATCCTGAATCTCGGAGCAGCGCATGTCGGAGAGAGTACAGAGAAAGAGGAGAGAAGTGTCTGGTTTTAGAGAAATCCACCGGGACACGGGACGCAAGGCTCAAAAATCAGGATTGTCCCTGGTAAACTGGGACGTTTCTCATCAGAGCTCTCCCATGTAGTGACACATTTCATTCATAAAGCTGCTTTCTTCCCTTTTCTCTCTGTGCTGCCATGTCGATTCATTTATTTCATTTTGCATTCATCCGTTTTTCCCAGCGGCCCTAATTTAAACCATTACCACACAGTATCCAAAGAGTGGACAGGCCTTTACCTGCACACACGGGACAGCACTCTCCTGGCACACTGATGAAGCTATTACAGGGCGAAAGGCATCTGACCTCCGAGCAGGTGGTGACCCCATCCACACACATGCAGGTCATACAGGGAGTGGAGTCTGCAAACCAGCTGCTGCCTTCAGGGTGCTCCTCGCCATCCAACATACAACCTTCAACACGCAACACAAACCTTTTCAAAACCTTCTTCATTTCATTCTCAGATGTCAATATGTAAAATTACTGTGGATAAACTTTCACCTGGAATCAAATAAATTACCAAATGGTCACAATTTGGTGTTTAGTTATTGCACTGATTCAATGTTTCTCCATAGATTTACAGACAATTGCTATTTCAAAGCCCACTTTCTCAAAATGCATTTTTCTTCACTCCTGCAACAACATCTCCACTTTAGTAGCTCCTATCAACTTAACAATTTTCAGTAGGGTTTTTTTAGATGGATTTTTCCTATCGTGATTTATTTAGTTTTGAACCCTAAAAAACAAGGCAAAATTGGATTTATTATTGTTTTTTACAGATTTATTCACTCAAACTAATTTATTCATAAACTAATCTAAATTCCCAGAACTTTGTAACTAATATAGCAACAAAAAAAACCCATACATTTATACCTGACTCTATCCTTTATTTTGTCTCTGAAAAATAGGTAATTTTGACAATTTTTAGTTACACATAAAATGCCTTAAAATTGTATGAAAACATAAAATGACAGAATTGTAATACATGTTTGTTGCATAATTTATGTCAGTAATATACAGTGCTTAACAAATTTACTAGACCACCACCCAGCATAAGGTGTTGCCATAATTTAACTGTATTTCTGTTAAAAAAAAATATCTTTTTATGTTTCTATAATGGTAAAGGAAAAAGGAATCTGGAGCTGGATCTGATGGACTGAAGCCAAAGTCCAGACTTGAACCCCATTGAACAGATCTGGGATTTAGTGAAATCAAAACTTGATCAGACCAAAGTCTCATCTAAAGCAAGTCTCTGGGAACAGCTACAATCTTTATGTTATTGGAACTCAATAACAAAAGAGACTTTGCAAAACAACATAAAAACAATCAATGGCAGCAAGAATGCAGCTGTTATCAGGACCAAAGGTGGCCATACTAAATATTAAATAGCTTATTGTCAACAAGGACTATTTTGTTATTTCAATTGGTTATTTTCTTAATGAATAACAATGAAATTGTTAATTTGAAAGTTTTTTTTATATATTACTTATATATTATTAAATAACTATATTAAGTTATTTATGTTCTTGTTTTCATGACAGGTGCTCGAAGTTTCATATTGATACCACACAACTTATTTTTTTCTCCTATTGACCAGCAGTGTCTTGCCTTGGGCCGGTCGTTTGGCTACTGACCTCTACATCGGGGGCAGCAGGCTCCCGGGGCGGTCAGCTGGTGCATACAGGACAGTTCGGGGCATTCAGGAGAAACACAGTGGACCGTACCTTCCTGCAAACATCAGACACAAACATGAGGAGAGAGGCGATAAGGAGGCATGCACGTTAGATCACTCAGACCGTGCAGGTGCAGCTGGAGCAGGGGTTGGAGCTGGGCGTCCAGGACTGTCCATCTCTGTACTCCTGCTGCTCGGACACACACACTACAGGGAAGAGGAGGACAAGTGCAATAGTTCAGATATTCATTCAAAGTTGAAGCCAAAGCTATGGCACATGAGGAGTCTATAGATGCAAACTAAGGCTGTGTCTGAATGTCCACACTATTCCCTGTACGAGGGGTCATGAATTAAAATCCAACAAGATCCAATTTGGGGAAAAAAAGTCAAGCAAAGGTATAGAATATATGGAGTCAATAATAATAATAGCTGTGCTTTGAAAAGAGTGCATACTTATTTTTATTCAAATGAAATACATTTTAGCATCTAAAAGCACCCATTGCCAAAATATAAATGATAACACAAAAATATTTTAAAAATACTTTTTCAAGGTACTATATAAATTAAATGAGTAGTTAGGGTTAGGGACATTCGGAGCAGCCTAAGATTTCTGACCTAGGCACTCTGGGCAGCACTGTCCCGGCTTGGTGCGTTGTTTGGAGCAGGCAGGTTTGGGACAGACCAGGGGGTTGCAGGAGACAGAGCCCCTGACGCAGGTGCAGCGCTGGCAGGGGTCAGAGGGGCTGAAGGTGGCCCCATGAGGATGGAGCCCTCCCTCAAACAGACAGGCATCACACACTGGACAGCAGCTCTCAGACTGGACCGGGTGGGAGCACTGGACTGGACAGGGCCTCTTCTGACAGCTCACCACCTCGTTCTGAAAGGCAAGTAGTTATCACTTTGTTTTCAGTATGTAAAGACGCTGCCTGACCAAAAATAGATTTAACTAAGCAAATACTGTAGGGGAAGAACAACTGTACAACTCAGGGCTGTGCTGGGCATATTCCGTGCGATTTTCACCCCAATTTTGAACGTGTTAAATTAGTCATCAACTCTCACTATGTGACTGAATCTACATATGATGACCCCGAGCCCATGATAGAGGTGACCCAGAGCAGCGTGTGGTTGCTATGGATACAGGTTTGATCCAGCCTACTCTCCTCTCGAACAGCTCCACCCTAACAAACACCCAAAGGTTCATTTAAAAGTTGAGGAGGCAAACTTCAGCGACAGATGAAAAGCAGCCTAGCTTAAATTACAGGCAAGAACCATTAAACTTTTACTAACTTTCGTGTCTGCGGTGATATGTTCAGGGAGACGTTATCAGCCGTTGTCCTTGCTCTCCTCTGCCCGCCCTGTGTCTCCCTCCTCCAACTCCTGCAGCTGTATTTTACCATGTAGGGGCGTGCTGGGACATTATTTCGGCGTGGGAGTTTTATCGCTTTGACCGGCTCACTAACTATCTGAGCTTTAGCTAAAGGGCTAGGGTGCTTACCTTATGCTTACTGTCCACATGTGTTTGCATTTATGACATCATTAATTGGATATTTTTATAAACTCAAGTGAAGAGGTGTGGACAGAAAAGGATATTTTTTTCTTTGCGCTGTACATGTAACCACAAAAAGGCTTCAATTTTCTAGGGAGCATAAAGATTGTGAAAAGAAATGGAAGAAGGTGGTGTGGTCTGATGAATCCAGGTTTACCCAGTTCCCATCAGGCCTAGTGCCTACTGTACAGGTCTGTGGGGGCAGTACAATGACCAGGTTACTCCATCAGTGGGGCATGAGATGGTGTGTCCACTAGAGCAGTGGTTCCCAACCATTTTTGTCTGGCGTACCCCTTGGGCCTTTCATTTATACTCTGAGTACCCCCCATCTCATGGTTTTGTTGAGTGAATAACTAAAACTCCAATTTATCAGTTAAAATATGCTAAATACTCCCAAACTCTGACCCTTTACAGTTAAATATTTTAAATAGGTTTCCTTTGAACACAATAATCAAAAATAAAGTTTTATGCTATTTTTTCACCTGAAATGACGTCAACTACCCCCTGCTAAGCTCTTGCGTACCCCCAAGGGTCCCCGCACCCGTTTGGGAAACACTGCACTAGAGCATGGAAACCCGACTGAAGTCACCCGATGGGCTTGGTCGGATTTGGACACTATTTATAGAACTTATGTTCGTGCTCGGGTTGGACACATCAGAGCGATTAGACATTTGACATGTAAAATTAAAAACAAGTTGAATGTTATTGTTTACTGTCGATGATCCTGTGCATGCATGCATGGGGGGCAAAAAGACACACGTCACGCTAGTTAACTAAGCTTCCAAGGTTCCTTTGCCTTGTCATTTTGGACACATCTAACAGCATGAAGCCAAAATACGTGGTGCGTTTACAACATCTTTGCACAGAGGACCGTGCAGGACCATGAGCGGCAGCTACAGAAAAAATCATCCCGATCCTCACTCTAGTGTCCACCCCAGAGTCCAGGGGGGCCTTATTTAAAAAGAGAGAGATTTTTTGCTGAGCAAGAGCATCCGCCTAATGGCCACATTTGGCGCACACCATGGAAAAGTCAGATTTCTAAACCCCTAATCTAACATCCAAGTCCTGTCCACTTCCTGCTCAAATGAGGAAGTGCAAATTTAATAATTGGTTTATTTTTCAGGTTAATTTCTGTTGGATTTCAAATTAAAATGGATTAAACATTTCCCCGTTCAGTCTCCGCTTCTCCCTGTCTCCGCAAGTGTTGCCCTTTGACTTTGTGCTTGTGCAGACTTTGCTTAGAGCTTAAGCCATGGTCATAGTTGCCATAGGCATAAGCAAAGTTCCAAGCCTAGAAGGAGTATTATAAATCCCATGTATGGCGCAGAGTGCGGGTTACGCCATGCTTAGGGCGTAAGCAAGCTTTAGAAATGAGGCCCCAGATCTTAATTCAATTGAGAGTCATTGAGATGTGACTCTCCGTCGTCAATACAACATCTATGGGAATAATTAATGCCACACTGGATGGAAATCAATCTTTTGACATTGCAGAATCTTATTGATACAATGCCACTCCGAATGGCGCTGGAATCAAAGCTCCAGGCTCCAAACATTTTTTGTGGTGACTCCATTTTGGGTCATTTGAAGTAGAAACATCAGAGTGAGTGTTGAGAGTGGAGCTGACCACACATTCGCAGGTGGAGCAGGGGTCTGACGGTGCGGTGAACTGTGAACCATGCAGGTGTTCAGTCCCCTCATACAGACAGGCTCCAGAGCAGACGGGACAGCACTCTCCCACGCGGCTCACTGGACGCCTGCAGGTCACAGCGGGACAGGGCACATGGGAACACACCACTGCACCGCTCTGGAAAAGAAAGAAAGTTATTTACAGCACCTACTATGGAAGATCTTTTGGAAGAATTTTAAATGTCTTTGAATTTTACGCTATGAATCTTTTTATTTTTTTGTCTCCAAACTTCAGTCGCTAAATTTTTAGTTCAGTGTTTTACATTCAAAATGAAAATTTCACATTTTAAACGTTCGCTTTATTATTTTTCAATACGTCAAATTCAACAGTATAAATTCAGAGTGTAAAATTCCCAGTAAAAAAAAAAATCAAATAGAGAAATTCGCCCTTAATATATTCAATGCAAAAAAAATTTAACTCTCAAATTCAACAGAAAAAAGTGTGAAATTTGCAGTGAAAAATTCACAATAAACTTCCTGGACATCAAGACCTGAGCAGAGTGAGTCAAAACCAACCTCTGGTTCCCAGGGAAAACAGTACAAGGACCAATCAAAATGTTCAGATTTGACTCGTTAAAGCTTGAGCTCCGCCTTCCTCATTTGTTAAGCCCTCCCACAAAAGACATCGGAAAATAGGTATAATGACACGGGCGGCACGGTGGCAGAGTGGATAGCGCTCTTGCCTCACAGCAAGAAGGTCCCGGGTTTGATTCCCGGCCTGTGCGGCCTTTCTGTGTGGAGTTTGCATGTTTCTCCCCATGTCTGGATGGGTTTCCTCCTGGTGCTCCGGTTTCCCCCATCAACCCAAAACATGCACATTAGGTAAAATCCTCCAGCCAGGTGATTCTGACCATGAGCCTGGCTCCACATCTGGAGATGGGTCCCCGGGCGCTGCACTGTGGTCGCCCACTACTCCTGACGGATTGCCCCAGTGGCAACGAAGGATGGGTCAAATGCAGAGGTCCCCATGGGGACAATAAAGTTCACCTTAACCATAACACATCACACTATCTTGTCTCTTTTTCTTTTCAGTCGTTGGTTACCCGAGAGCCTGCATGAACGGGTGGGTGAAGGGCAATAATTCTTCATGTGTGGGTGATTGTGGGGTCGGGGTTGCGAAAGGGAGTGGTTCTTTGTGAGGGTGGGTGAATACCTGTGGGTGTCTGGGGGTTGGGTGGGTGAAGGGGAATGATTTTTTGTGTATATGGGTGAATATTCATGGGGTTAGAGGGTGGAATGGGGGAAGGGAATTGGTTCTATGTTGTAAGGCACTTTTACATTCTTGCATGAAAAGCCCCTTAATCAGTAAAAATTGATTGATTGATGACAACAAAATGAAACCATACATTTAAAAATGGCTTTATCCAGGGACGGCTGGTATCAATGGGCTATAGGTGGGCTAAGACCCTCCTGTCATTTTTGTGGAATAAAGAAGAAATAGTATTTGTAATTTTTATAATTATTACATCATAACTAATAGTCTAATGTCATTAATGTGTAAATCATTGTAGTTTTATGCATCTGATGTCAATTTTTGCCCCAAAGAACAGAAAACGGGCTAGTTTTATTAGCCCCAAATCACTCACAGATACACGCATGTAGTGATTGACAGGTCCATGGTCCTAACCTTGCCTGAAAGCCGAAAATAAGGTAGTGTGGGCCTTCAACCCGCAAACTCATGCTACAAAAAAATGCAAAAAACACTCGACGACATTATGATATAAAGCTCAGAGCCGCTATCTAACAAACAACTACGAGCGAAACTCCGAACGGATTCGTTTGGAGTGGTCCCAGATTGATATTGTGGAGAACTCAACTACGAGTGCTACACAATGTCTACCTGGCTCTTGCCAGGTTACCATGGTCCCACCCCGCCGCCATACATACCCCATTGGGACTAATCTGAACTTAGCCCGTGAGTCAGCCCAACAGCCAATCACAGAGCACGTTAGGCAGCGCAGAGGCTTTGCTGGGAGTTCATTGATTTACATGATTCATATGAGGAAACCGGGAGGAAACACAACACATGGAAGAAACTCCCTCAAATCAATGGATTATAAGGATATTCTTCATTTATTTGGCGACTCGTTCCAACGGGACGTAAAGCTGGAGACAAAGGATGAAGTGGGGAAGCTGCTGTGAGTCTTAAAAAGACGCTAACGATGCTAAGACGTGAGGAGCTGGTGAGTTTTTGTTTTTGTCACATGGTTCACCTCTGGATGTTTTTCATGTTGCGCTGTTGTTTGAAACGTGACTTTTAGCAGGACATAAATGACAGCTTTATGCTCTCATATCTTCTGCTTATGGTGAATGTGTTAAGCAATACTCTGTTTAAAAATGCAGTGTCTCATTGTGGAAACTTTCGCCTTGTGGCTCTGTGTAGTTGACAGATCTGATGCTCTGGGAATAAGGACCAATATTAGGCATGTAGTTTGAATGTTGGTTCTTTGGGTATTTGTTGATATGTGGTAAATGCTTCTTTTTAATCTAAGAAGCAGCGGTAAATGCGTTTAAGCAGATCTAATTGTAAAAAAAAAAAAAAAGCTTATAGCCTACTCCACACTCTGCAACAGCCCCACGTAGAACTGACCTCACGAGTCGCCACTGGCTTTATCCATTATGTAGCTTTGTAGCTGAAAATGTAGGCCATTTCTAAACAAAAAATACCTTTTTTATATGTAAAATAAAATAACGGAAGAGTTGCAATAAATTGTTTTCCTCATATTTATGTCAGTAATATATAGCAAAGGTTTCATCTGCAGCGTCTGCCCTTAAACCGTTCCAAAGTAACACATGTCCGTTACCAGACAGGAGCAGAGCTGGCACTGGTCCGTCGGATGTGGGAACCTCTCTCCGCTGTAACAGTTGCGTCCGTAGTAGCTACACCCATCACACTCCCCACAGCCGCAGGAGTCCAGGGCCGGATGAGGGCAGGACACCGCGGGGCATCTCCTCTGAGCACACACCACCTCTCCTCTCTGCCAAACAGGGAAACATCACTCACATAACACCTCAGCAAAGATCACAATGGGACGCCAGGAGAAAAAATGTGATTGAGTGATATCAATTTTAAACTTTTGCTGCATATTATTGACAAAATAGTTTTCTGTCATGTTATATTTTCAATTCTTATTCGTATTTACAAAAGTACCGTAGCAAAAATTGTGTATATTTTTGGCTACGAAATCTAATCTAGAGATTTATTTTGTTGATATACAGTTGTGGCCAAAAGTATAGAATGATAACACAAAAACCTTTGTTTCACTCATGGTTGGTGGTTGCGTGAAGCCATTTATTGTCAAGTGGAAAAAAGATTTTTGTGTTATTCACATTCTATGAAAAATGGCCAAAAGATTAAAAGGGTAGGTAAACTTAAAAGGGTATGTAAGCTTTTGGCTACAACTGTATTAGTTACAAAGATTTGTTCAGAGGGGACTTTGGATCTTTTTTTGAATAAATAAAATAAATTAATTATTAGGAGAATATAATATATAATATATTCGATATTAGATATATATAGATATTAGATATTATCTGTAAAAGTTTTTTAGGGTTTAAAACGCAATAAAACAGGCTCAGAATTAAATATAGAAAAATCCCTCTGAAAAAACCTTCAAAATATTGTTAAGTGCAAGACTGGAAACTACTAAAGTGGAGATGTTGTCACCACAATGTGATAAAAATGCATTTTGAGAAAATGGTCATTGAAGTTACAGTTTGCCATGTAGTTTTATGGAAAAACATTGAATCACTGCGGTAATTATATGTTTCCAGGTGAAAGTATATATTATTATTATATTATTATTATTATTATATATATAAATTGAATAAACTGTGTTTTGCCTGCAGTGTTTCCCCTTAGTAGACAGCAGGGGGCGCTCCTTACCCTGCATGTGCACTCCTGGCACCCTCCATCAGCTCCTTTCACAGACTGACCATCAGCTAATGTCACTCCTTGGAACAGGCATCCTTTCAAAGAGAAGATGAAATATTTGAAGGTTGGATTAGTAACTTACTTCAGTTATTAGTGACCATGGAGTTCACACTTAACTCTACGCTGATGCTAAAATAAACTGCTCAAATATAAGTGGCTGACTGTGTCTTGTTTCTAATGATCGGGGGGACATCACAACATTCTAAACAGCCTATAGTTTAACATTGAGGTGGAGGGCTGCTGAAAATTCTATGGCAATAACTAAGGCTGCTGTCAAAATGTAGATTTTTAGCCTTAGTTTATTGCTAATTTCTCTGTAATTCCTGGGCCAATCTGCATGAAACAAAAACTGTTCAATGTCCTGCACATATGAACTAAGAGCTAATTATTTTCTCATAAAGGTGTCCAAAAATGCTGATAATATTCAAAAACATGTGCATGATATTGGCCAGTAGAAAGGACTTTCAGCCATAAGAATAATATGACAGGTTTGTGAATCCAATTATTATTTGATAGTGATTTTCTTTATGGAAATTTCTTTCAAAAAACTGTTTCTCTCCCATAATAGAGTTGTATTGGCACCTGCTCCAACTGAAGTAGAATTCTATAATGTGAATGTAACCGACTAAAGTACTGGATATGTCCCCTTATGAACATACAGTTGTGCTCAAAAGTTTACATCCCCTGGTAGAATGTAGAAGAAGGGGATGTAAACGTATGTATTTCATAGAATATGAATGATAACACAAAAACCTTTAATTCACTCATGGATAGTGGTTGTGTGAAGCCATTTATTGTCAAAAAACCTGTTTGTTTATACCTTTTTAAAGGGTAACTAAACGGGCGTGCCAGAGCCTGACTCCACCCACAAACAAAATCAACACCACTGAGATATGGGCGTGCTCGGAGGCTTTGGGGTGAGGTGCAGGGGGTGAGTGTGGGCAGGTGTAGCGTATTATGTATATTGAGGAGAACATAGGACTGCACGTGTTTACTTAGCAACAGGAAGTAACCTGGTAAGTGGCAATGCATTGTGGAACATGTAGTGTTCCACAATCAGCTTAAAAAAGTTGATTTGGGGTTTAGTGCCTCCAAATGTCCCTGATCAAAAGTTTACATATTGTGCACCTTGCAACAAACATAATTATTTTCAGAGTCCAATTTTGTCAGAGAGTCCTGTATTTCAGCTGAAGTGAGTTTTTCTTTGCTCCTGA